>JABBWB010000270.1:0-58976 GCA_016628085.1 Suillus occidentalis
AGAGAATGGTAAGGGCAATGTAGCAGGGGCCTGTAGTGCCATTATGGAGTCAGCTGTTGAAGAACCAAGAAATGAGTCATGGCATACATCTAGGGGATCACGACGTTGGATGTCCGATCGATCTCGTCTGCGCAGGATGCTAGATAGATTTTGGGTCCAGCTGAAAGGTAGGGATCGGGAT
This sequence comes from Suillus occidentalis, assembly GCA_016628085.1. Lineage (NCBI taxonomy): Eukaryota > Fungi > Basidiomycota > Agaricomycetes > Boletales > Suillaceae > Suillus > Suillus occidentalis. The sequence goes on from JABBWB010000270.1 coordinate 182, forward strand.
TGGGTGGCGGACTCTGTTGCCCCATGTGGCTCTGAGCTGCGCCAGACTGAAGTAAAGGGATTGAAGGTGCGTTGATGTGGTGTTGGAATGGGCGGGGCATGGGATTGAGATAAACGGATGCGCAGCTGATAATATATTTGTCAGAGCATTGAATAGTAGATGGAGATGACATACATTAGCCTCTCGAAGTTCACTGGCAAAAAAGCCTGGAGGTACACGAGCATCTTTGATCTTTGGTGCTGGTCGCGGTGTAACATCAAGCTGGATGTGTGGTCAGTATCCTCGAGAGTGAAATATATTTATACTTACGATATCTGACGGAAGGCCAGCTCTTTTGACGATAGCGGAAATATCCCATGTGTAAATGTGGTCGTCGTGGCAGCAAGTGAGAAGGAACTTTCCATCTACAGAAAAGGTCGCAGACCCCACTTCATCTGGATGGTGAAGTGGTGTTCCGATGGGTTGATTTGTTTCGAGGTCCCATAGTTGCGCTGTCCCGTCGAGGACTGATGTGGTTAGGAGGATGCGGTCATTGGGAGATACTGACATTGCAGTGACGTAATCTTCGCACATGTCAACTTCAGTCCAAGTGGCTGTGTCGAATTTCGATCGTTCAGCGATAAGTGTTTTTCCATCCGAGGTCCATGCCAGGCACGTAAAGAATCCCTGGAATGTTTTGAGCAATTCGCCGGAGTTGGGATCCCAGATTTTTAGCCCAGCCCTGAGCGTACCGGTGGCGATCATCTTGGCATCGGGTGAGTAGCAAACCGCCCACACCTCTTCCCCTGCCTTGATTGGACCAAGGATAGTTTTTCCACTCTTGACATCCCACACTCTGAATGTTTTATCTTCTGATCCGCTCACTACTCGCCCTCCATCTGGACTCCAGTTCACAGACCTCACCCGCTTTGTATGCCCTGTCCAGGTTTTGATGACCTTGCCCGCGTCGACGCTCCACAATTTCACTGCGCCATCCCAATTCCCGCTTGCGACTTTCTTGCCGTCCGGCGATAATACCATAGTATCCACGTCGTCATCTTTGTCCTCCCATTCCTCCCCAACCTGAGTGCCCGCCTCCAATTCCCGGACTCGGAATGACCCGTCATATGAATGGACGATGATCCGCTTTCCATCCGGCAGGCATAAGATGTCCCTCAGGTTATCTACTTTGGTCTTTCGGAGGAGCATTGTCGCTAGACTGTTGTGCATCGTAGGGGCATCCATGATGTTTGTTTCGGGATTCACTTGATGGGTGCATTTTAATTTCAACTCATACCACCAATTTCCATCACTTACTCAGAATCCAGATGCACTTGACTTATCCACAGAAAGACGAATGCGGAACGAAAGCTGTGATGGAGTGGTGTTGCGTTCGATGGAGTTATAGTCAGGAAAGGATTTCGTTGTTCAAGTCTTCAAAACGTGCGTGTCCCTTGTGTGTGTCCAGTTACCGCCACTTCACAGCTTTAGCACTTGGCTGTGTAGATTAAACGCCCAACGCTCTTCTTGCACAGTACTATGCCTACGTCCCTCATCTGCAATCGCTATTGCGATCCTACAACCTCGCGAGCCTGCATCCTTGTGCCAATCTGGTGCTGTGGCTTATATAACTTTTCCCTTGAACCGCATTTACCTTGACAGTTCAACTTGCAGCACCATGCACTTCCCTCTGGCCCTCGGATAAATTTTCCAGATGGTCAGCAAATGATCAGCGGATTCTCAGACAAGAACGCTTGGAAATGGGACGTAAAGGGGGGTAGGGAGAATGGAGAATCGCAGAATGTTCGCGAGGTGGTGACATGGGCAGTAGCGGTGTCAAGAGATGGTCGATGGGTTGTCACTGCTGGATATGAAAGTGTGAGTTTCGACGACTTCCTGTCCCATTTTCGACTCACGTCTTTTCAGACTACACCATCATTCACCCAATCATTTGCTATCACACCCGCCACATTCGTAGCCCGCATACCCTACCTATCATCCTGGTGGCCCGTTCATGGAGGTTATGCACAGCCATCTATCGTCGGTGTTTCTCTCGCGCAGGCTAAAGAGGCATGTTAAGTTCTCTTGTTGTATTCAGGTGCTATAACAAGACAAAGATCTAGTATCCGATGAATATCTTGGCCCTCCCTACCAAACCCTGGTTCACAACAATCAGTCGCTGCAGTACAGCTTGCCACTGGATAGCATGGAAGCAACCGGTCATGCTTGTGCTTCTAACGTTGATTCAGCGCAGTTCAGTTTCGTTGTCACTCTTCGCTTACCCTGACATTCATTATTGCGGATACTTATGCTGATTCTTCGTGTCTTTGATCAAGCGGATTAGGAATACACAATATTCACGAGACGACATCCTCAGTGAGTTCAGCACCGATTCATACCTATTAATATTATAACGATCATTCATCGAACGATGTATTGTAGACTCCTTACTGTAGGAGTTATTCTGGGCAATCTTTCAGATGTTTAAATGGATTTACATCGCCGGTTCTACAGTGAATTTATACGAGCCGCCACGCTCAATGAGTCAAGTCTTGTCGAGTGTGATGGAATGGTTCATATTGGCAAGACGAACCGCCGAAATGATGCTTTTAGATGTGCTCGCTGATCAAGCGGCTCTGCGGAAGGTTGTAAATATCGTGGATCTGATTGATACCAGGAGAGCTGGCCAAATATTGACCGAAGATTAAGATCGTTATTTCAATGGTGCAAGACCCAAGATGGGGTAGAAGAAGACCGATGAGACTGTGCGCATACTTGATCGATTTCCTACGAGGAGCCGATACGCCTTTGAAAGGCAGCGAGGAGACTACTCGATTCCTGCGTCAACGAGGTCCAAAATCAAAACCCACCATGCACTAACAATTCAAGCATCACGCCTGTACGCCAGATTTGTTTGCAATTCTACTGTGGTTTAAGAGTTGATTCAGATCGAGACGAAAGTAGGAAAGGTTTGAATAAGGGCGTGCTCGAGAACGGCTGAAATTGTAGGCATGAGGGAAGGGCGTATCCATACAACGTTCAAAACTAGATTTTTACTGGCGTCTAAAGCAAAAAGCAGGCGGTGTAAAAGGTTCAGTGCTTCAGCATTAGAAAACGGCTATTCATACGTGCCACATTGTTGTTGAGTAGGACTTGGAAGCATGTGGATTCTGATTAAGAGACGTTGTCGACAGCTGAAGATGCAACATTCGAGCAGCGCAGATTGAATTTGGGCAAGAGTCTGTTCCACCTGTGGGTTAGTGCTGCTGAGGACGCATATATATGAACCGAATGTGAAGAAAGGTCTGGCGTTAGTCGCGACACATCATTTGGACATACATATGTACCTGAGCGGTTGCATATGCCTTCCGTTCTTATGAAACCGATGCATATACCAGTTTTTAATGTGTGAGAAGCTGATCGTCGTGGGTGGTCCTGCACACACACCGACATACTTTTCAATGCAAGCTCGATGGTAATACTCACATATACCACGCAATCAATAATAGTTGTGCAGCCACTGCGGGCAACGCAACAGGAGATCGCAGTATTTGAGCACAAAGAACGAGGAATGGCAACACACTTGGTGGAGTTGTGATGGTGGGGATCGGGTGTAAAGAGTATACACGGGACAGAAGTGATGCTGCGTATTCACAAGTGCGTGATCAGGACAAACAAAAAAGGCGCTGAGACATACATGCGTCTGCAACGTTGCGCGTGCGTGTCCTCATTTGATGATGGACGGCGGTCTCCCCAAGGCTTGAAGCTTGAACGTTCGTGCGATCAGAGAGCAACAATATGGAGTAAGATTTGAACATTTTGCCGCCCATCATTCGGTGGGAAATAGCAAATAAATTGATGCTGTAGTATAGGCGATGGCTGTGAGCCGAGAAGCGAGGAGAAGCAATTGAATGGGAGGATGCAGGGCGCAATGCGCAGCTGCCATGCAGGAGGGGCGTGTCAGGGAATACTTATGCAAGGCGACGCCCAAGTAGCTGCACTCACATTCAGGAATTTACCGCTCATCAAGTTCAGTGCTCGTAACCAGAACTTCTCGGTAACACCAAACTCTGAACTGTATTCCCAGCGCGGATGAGCTGACGTTTGGCTTGAACAGAGGGCCTGTCGTCGAATACCTGCCAGCGTCAGTCGTGACAAAGGGAGAGCTCACCTTTGAACGCTTGTCAAAAATACCTTGCCCACACTACTTCACGGGGACGCAGCCATGGCCTCCGCATCGAGAAAGACGGCCGCTACGAAACCGGTTTTGAAACCATCAATAGCTTTGAAGGGTCACGGAGAAATGATTCAATCCATAACCTATTTTCCAGATGGCCAGCGAATGGATCAGCGGATCTTTAGACAAGACCGCACGGAAATGGGATCTGAAGACGGGCAAGGAAATCGAGGAAGCGCGGGGTGTTTGCGAGGGGAGCGTATTGGCAATGACAGTATCAAGGAACGGCCGATGGGTTGCCACTGGTGGTGGAGATTGGAATACGACGAATCGGGAGCTGAAAATCTGTGAGGTTGAGACGGGGATTGTGAAAACATTTAGAGGACACTCAGAGCTCATCACCTGCGTTGATATCTCTTGGGACAACAAGCAGCTGGCGAGCGGGTCAGGCGATAAAACAGCACGGATATGGAACTTAGACACCAGCAAACTCGTGGCTGGTCCATTCAAGAGCGAAAATGGGGTGAGTGCAGTTCGATTCTCCCCAGATTCGAAGAAGCTAGCAGTCTTGTCAAATTGAGAACGTCCAGGAAATGGCCACTCTGGGGCTATTCTACGTAGACTTCTGGGGCCTAAGTCTAGGGCCTGTCTAGGGCGTTTGTCTTGAAGTCTGGGATGTCCAGTCACAGAAATTGGATGTCAGGGAAGCCGGGGAATCTGGTCGATTACTAGGCACACATGCGCCTGTTTTCTGTACAAACAACAACAACATCATAGCAGCATTCAGTTTCTTTTTTTTTTTTTTTGGAAAAGCGATAGTATTACGCAGCAACTGACACTGTCTAGCCCTTACGTAAACGCTTATAGCGACCTCTATTACTAGTTGTCGTCCGAGGGAAAATGCAGCTTAAGCACACTCCGGTTTGGAGTAGTGTGGGACTCTGATTCTACCTGGTTTCCACGGTCTGCGAGGCCTAGGTAGACCGATACCCACTAAAACCTCTAGGTTAGTCATCCAGTCGTCCTGGGGGTAAGGCGTGTTATGGTCGATGACGTCAGACCACGTGTTTTTTACGGTCATTACTGTTTTGAGGTTTCTTTTCTCTTTGCTCGCGATCGCTCTATCCAGGTGCAGTCTTTTATTTATCGCGTTATGCCAGCGATTCGTAGTGGTGAGTACGTTGTGTGTTGTGTCATTTATCATTCTATCGCATCTCATCGCCCAGATGAGATGTGCTGATTCTGAAATTAATATTCTCAGAAGACGTGAGGCTCCTGCCGAAGTTCTATCGTTGCGTGTGTTGTCGTTGTTTGGTCTCTGTGGGAGGGTGATGACCCCACAGCCGAGTATTAGCCCTATGTGTGGGGTTGGCCAAGGTCCGTGGTTTTCTGGCCATAGGTTTTTGGCTAGATCCCATATAGTTTTTCTCACTGGGTCTCTGCAGCTGACAAGGATGTGTTCCATGGAGTCTGTCTCCCCTCGACACAGTTGGCATGTCGCTCTATGTTCGTACGTGGGTATTTTCGACCAGAAGTCGCCAATGCGGTATGCGTTGTTTAACGTCTTGTACAGGAACATTTGTACTTTCTTCGTGATATCTTTGTGTCTGCAGCCTTTCCAGATCGCGGCATCGGTTTCAAGGGAGGATGTCAGGGACTCCACTGCATATCTGGTGAGACCTAGTAAGCTTAGCGTCGATCTTTTGTATTCTAGGTGAGTTGTATTTGTGATCGCTTTATATGCTAGTTGCTGAGTGATCATTGATAGCTTTGATCCTTGTAGGTCGAAATTTCTGGGGACGTACAGCATTCAGTTTCACCAAGGACATCGTCACAACCAATTTTGAATTCGACGCATTGACACTCGAGACTGTTGGAACTCCCTTCGAAGGGCACACCAACCTTGTCACCGGCCTTGCACTTTCATTGGACGATGCTCTCCTCGCTAGTGCTTCCCTCGACAACACCATCAAGCTGTGGGCTTTCCAGTCCCGCCAACTCCTCGCTTCCTTCCAAGTCAATGTTCAGGATATTATTTATAGATTTGTCCTTTCACCCAACTCGTGCCAACTAGCTTACACGGTACACACCACAGATGACAACAAGACCTTCATCTGTGACATTCCCCCCAACGTCCTTGCTCAGGCTCATGTACGCATTCTCCCCAAACATGTTCTGTTTGTGTGCTAATATCTCATTACAGAGTATCGCACGCAAAAAGGCAAACCTGGATCGTCTACACCATGTACGCATCTCATCCTCTCATCATGACACCACTCACTCATTGCTATCATCACAGCCTCATGCAACTCGTCGTCCGCCTGCTGGGCAACGCAGACCACCAATATCAGCTATACCTATAGTGCCGAGACCGTGACATCCGCCAGCAAGACTCGACCCGCAGCAACCCGCTTTCCCTTGACTCATTAAACTTCTTCACTTCTCTCGCGCGAACGCGATCCCTGCTCGCCACATCCAACCTCGTGATCCCCTAGATGTGTGTCATGACTCTCGTATCTTGTTTCTTCGACAGTTGACTGCAAAATGGCACAACAGGTCCCTGCTACATTGCCTCTACCATCCTCTCTCTCAGCTCAAGCCGCAACTCGATTCCAACAGGTCAGTCTTCGATTTATATACTAAGTTGGATTGCATGACCGGGTGTGTATCCAGTTTGAAATAGATTCTCCGCCTCCACCCTCAAACGGAGTCGTCCAATCTTTACGACAGTATCTTTCCTTCTTCGTACCCAGACACAAACATGGGCCACCAGTCGCTGAAGTCGCACCAGGCCGCAAATTTACTGTAACGTTCATCTTCTCATTTCTTAGTGCCTTTCGCTGATTGCATCACAGCGACTTGCTGCTGCCAACCTGCCTGAGTACCAGAAAGTAGATGACACTCGGCATCCGGATAGCCGGCAGGGTGCTTCGCCGCAGGAAAACGACACAGCTGACGTCGATTCGCTACCAGACGTGCATTGATGCAAGGCGTTCCTCTATTATTACTCGTGTTTGTCGCATGGCAGACTGAGGATGCCTTCTCGATGGCGCTTGGAGCGCGTTAACATAGATGGTGCAGCGAGTGCCAGCCGTGGTGGTGCTCGCAGCCGCAGTTGATTTCGGATACATTCACTCCACTACTGTATCATTCATAACTGATCATCTTAATTTGTATATATCAATTCTATGCCATCTGCGATACTCAGTGTCCCTCCAAGATCCCACCACAACACGAACATGTATGACTCTTGTTGTAATCTTCACACATGCGCTCGTTCGATGCTGATCTGGTCAAGGGCCATCATCCAAATTAACCATCTCCCAGCTTCACCACAACACAAAGCTTGTGCGATTTCACAAGTCTCGAGCATGCTTTCATCAAGGAGACGTCTCGCTTTCAGATCATCGGGCCTTCACAACCACTGCCCTTACAATTATCTTCTCCGATGCCCTTGGAATCTGCTGGATGTCGAGTCTCGCATGTCCGATGGTGATCTTTTCCAACCGATATCGGTATCGAATTCCGCATCTCCACACCATCTTTCAAAGACAACCCCGTGTTTTTCTTGGAACCCGCCTCGAATATTTTACTCCGGCAGTACCTTTGAGTTCCAATTGTCCTCCACTTTCTCTAACATCACGTCGCATACTCACTCTGTCTACCAACCCGATCGTTGACCTTTAATGTAATGAGTTCACGTTTATAGGTCCTTACGATGGTAATTTCGATCGTGCATCAGCCCTTGCATGTTTTTTCCTTGGGCTTCACTTGGTCTCTGAATGTCATCCAGTCGAACATTGGTACTTCGATTCAGTTCGAACTTCAAGTTGCCCATAGGTCTTTATGCGCTGCTAGACACGACGGGAATATGTTTATCTTTGATGCGTTTGTGTATGGGGTTGAAATAGTCAACGTTGAACAGAGTCGCCGAGCAGACCAACTGGACACTACACAATGCGATCATGTATTGGGTGCTGTCAAAACACCGTGGTAGTCAGTAGCCGTGAGCAAGTGCATATTTGAGCTAGTAAGACGCATCAAGCGTTCACCTGTCTGCACAAGGTCTACTACCAGCAGTATCTTCTGGGACTCTTTCCTCAATCGTACATTAGTTGCACGATGATTTCAAGGGGCGTGTACACTCACATATCTGGAGTCGCTGCCGTTCAAGTTGTGAGAGAAAGATCCACTCCATCGTTGCCACAAGAAACGCAATCCTATCTCCTGTGCATTCGCGTGACCAAGAGAGATAGAACGACGACCTGAGTCCTGCTGCCGAATAAGTAAGCATCCATGTGCACCACCAGAAACTGCATCTCGCGTCAATGGGGCGACTTTGAGCGTGCACAGCAGCTTACCGGAAGGAATACTGTAGCGAGGATGACAGGAAGAGAGAAGCCTGTGCCACTGTGCAAATGAATATATATTCGAGGAATGATTGGGGCACGAACCGCAGCTGCAGCTGAAGTACAATAGATTATGACGCATGTGACCACGCATGAGATAGTTTTCAATCTTCCAGCTGGCGTGACTCTCGAAGGTGCGATACAGCACGCAGACCAATATTTCTGAAAGAGCGTGAATGTGAAGGCACGCGGTGAGTTCGAGTCTGTGTTTGAGCCGCAGTTCCTAATACCGACCTGACTCGCTGGCAAATAGCAAGCAGAACACGATAATCACTTGAGACCTTGCCTTCGTATCCAGATATCTGACTCCCCCGGGGATCGAGCATTCTCCTTTATGAATAAATTAGAAGTCATATAAGCTGAGGAGGCAAAAGCTCTGAGAGGCCTGCGCACTCATTGTTAGGAGAAATTCTTGGAAGATGATGATAATTGGTATCACATAGGCCTGGGGAGGATGAGTCTAGAGTCAGCTACAGCTTCCTGGTATTGGTCTCACAATGGTGTTGATGATTTTGAACGCCATGAACGTTCTCTCCCGATACCATATTGCGATTATTCTGAGTAGAGAGATACCTGAACCATCAAGCATTTATGCAGATGTGAGAATGGGGGGATCAACAATAGCGAGTTCGATCGGTAAACTCACACTCGGCGGAAAACACGGAAAGAAGCCTTACACCTGACGAGGTGTTAGACGCAGAGTCAGTATGCGTCAAGGCAAACCATCATCGCACCCACAGCCCGGACCGAGAATCGACAAGAAAATCGACCTGCACCAACTGTAGTTGAGAGGGTGTAAAACAGGGCTCTCGAGCGAATTTCCACTTGTCGAGTCGGGCACGCGAAGTATGCAGTCGTATATCTGACTGTTAGCACAAACAATGAATCATTGCATGGCCATGATAAATGCTATAGCCCACCCAAAGCGATGCAAATGCAACTATCAGGATAAGTCAATGAAGGCAACTGATTCAACGGACGACAGCAGCACCATAGTAGTACTGAGACGAGAGCATCGGTGATCCAGGATTGACTAGATTACAGAAGTCGTACTCACCTTTGACCACAAGAGAATGTCAGCTTGAGACCCTTGCAAAGTACTTATCCTAGTCATGGCGATGAATCGCTTGGCTGCGAGACAGCTCAGTGCGGTATTCGTTCATGCAAGTCGCGAGTACCGACAACAACAGAACGTAAAATTGATAGTGCATATACGTACTGCAAGTAGTGTACATATCCCATGATCTGACTGTCAAACAAGAAAACAGTAGGCAGTGAGATACAACGACAAAATGCAGGACGTTTACTGGGAGTAGATAAAACGACAGAAAATATCAATGAGAAACAAAAACCGCAAGTATCTTCCCTTGTGCTCAACGGACGCGCGTGCCGTAGTTGCGACTGCGTCTCTGATGTTGACCGTCGGTGTGCTAAATAGGCGCACAGCAAAGGCAGCGCACAAAACGAGCGCGCCATATAGCAACAGTGTTATGAGGACGTGAAGGTGCTTCCATTGTCCCTGGGGTACCAGCTACTGCAGGTACTGACGAGGTATTAGCAGCTGGAGGTGATGACGGTGTGCTCTGGATTACTGCGCTGTGTTGCTGCGTGGTATGGGTATTGGAAAGTTGATATGAGCTAGCGGCTGGCATCTTTCTCTTTCCCGCGTGATAGTTCCTCTGTGCGAAAAGACTTAGTGGCGAAAGGAGAATAAGAGTGGAAAAAAACGCACAGGCTTTCCTGCTGTGCAAGGGACCTCGACCTCTTGCAAGTGGATGTCCGATCGATCTCGTCTACGCAATATACTAGAAATGCTTCGGGTCCAGCTGAAGGGTTGGGATCGGGATTGGGTGGCAGACTCTATTTCCCCATGTGGCTTGGAGGGGCGCCAGACTGATGTAAAGGGATTGAAGGTGTGTTGATGTGGTGTTGGAGTGGGCGGGGCATGAGATTGAGATAGACGAATGCGCAACTGACAATATATTTGTCAAAGCATTGGATAGTAGATGGAGATAACATACATTAGCCTCTCGCAGTGCATCGTCAAAAAAGCCTGGAGGTACACCAGCACCTTTCACCTTTGGTGCTGGTCGTGGTGTAACATCAACCTAAACGCATCGTCAGTGACCTCGAAAGTGAAATATATCTATACTTACGATATCTGACGGAAGGCCAGCTCTTTTGACGATAGCAGAAACATCCCATGTGTAAATGTGGTTGTCGCAGCAAGTGAGAAGGAACTTTCTATCTACAGAAAATGTCGCAGACCTCACTTCATCTGGATGGTGAAGTGGTGTTCCGATGGGTTGATTTGTTTCGAGGTCCCATAGTTGTGCTGTCTTTTTGAGGTATGATGTGGTTGCGAGGATGCGGTCATTGGGAGATATTGAAATTGTATGGACGAAGTCTTGGCACAGGTCAACTTGAGTCCAAGTGGCTGTGTCGAATTTCGATCCTCCAGCGACAAGCGTTTGTCCATCCGAGGTCCATGCCAGGCACGCGAATGCTCCCTCGAGTGTTTTGAGCAATTCGCCTGAGTTGGCATCCCAGATTTTTAGCCCACCCCTATATACACCGGTGGCGATCATCTTGTCGTCGGGTGAGTAGCAAACCGCATACACGTTATAATTATTTCCTGTGTTGATTGGACCAAGGATAGGTTTTCCACTCTCGACATCCCACACTCTGAATGTTCCATCTTCTGATCCGCTCACCACTCGCCCTCCGTCTGGACTCCATCTCACAGACCTCACCCGCTTTGTATGGCCTGTCCAGGTTTTAATGACCTTGCCCGTGTCGACGCTCCACAATTTCACTGCGCCATCCAAACCCCCACTTGCAACTTTCTTGCCGTCCGGTGATAATGCTATTTTCATCACTTCTCGGTCTTTGTCCTCCCATTCCTCCTCAATCTGAGTGCCCGTCTCCAAGTCCATGACTCGGAATGACTCGTCATATGAATGGACGATGATCCGCCTTTCATCCGGCAGGCATAAGATATCCCTCACGCTTTTTACTTCAGTCTTTCGCAAGGGCGTTGTCGCTAGACTGTTGTGCTTTGTAGGAGCATCCATGATGTTTGTTTCAAGATTCACTTAATGGGTGCGTTATAATTCCAGCTCTTAAAACAAATACCATCACTTACTTAGATCCAAATGCACTAGACTTGGCCACAAAAGGACGAATGCGGGACGACAGCTACGATGGAGGGGTGTTGCGTTCGACGAAGTTCAAGTCAGGAAATGATGTCGTCGTTTCAATTCTTTTATACATGCGTTTTCCTTGACCCTTGTGTTCGGTTACCCCTACTTCACAGCTTTAGCTCTTGGCTGTGTAGATGAAGCGCCCAACGCTCTTCTTGCACAGTACTATGCCTACGTCCCTCATCTGCAATCGCCGTTGCGATCCTACTACCTCGCAAGCCTGCATCACTGTCCCAATCTGGTGCTGTGGCCTATATAACTTTTCCCTCGAACCGCATCTACCTTGACAGTCCAACTTGCAGCACCATGTACTTCTCTCCGGCCCTCGGATAAATTTTCCAGATGGTCAGCGAATGATCAGCGGATTTTCGGACAAGACCGCTCGGCAATAGGATGTAAAGGTGGGTAGGGAGAATGGAGAAGCGCAAAATGTTCGCGAGGTGGTGGCATGGCCAGTAGCGGTGTCGAGGGATGGTTGACGGGTTGTCACTGCTGGATATGAAAGTGTGAGTTTCGACGACTTCCTGTCCCATTTTCGACTCACGTCTTTTCAGACTACACCACTGTCAATCACCCAATCATTTCCAATCACACCCGCCACATTTGCAGCTCGCATACCCTACCTATCATCCTGGTGGCCCGTTCATGGAGGTTATGCACAGCCATTTATCATCGGTTTGCGCAGGCTAAAGAGGCATGTCAAGTTCTCTTGTTGTATTCAGGTGCTCTCAAAAAGACAAAGATCTAGCATCCAACCGAACTTCGATTCAGTTCAAGTTGGCCATAGGTTTTTGTGCGTTGCTAGACACGACGGGAGCATGTTTATCTGTGATACGTTTGTGTATGGGGTTGAAAAAGTCAACGTTGAACAGAGTCGATCATGTATTGAGTGCTTTCAAAACACCGTGGTGGTCAGTAGCCGTGAGCAAGTGCATATTCGGGCTAATACGACGCATCAAGCGTTCACCTATCTGCACAAGGTCTCTTTCCTCAATTGTATATTAGTTGCACGATGTATTCAAGAGGGGTGCGCAGTCACATATCTGCAGTTGCTGCCATGGACGTTCTGTGAGAGAGATAGTTGTCACAAAAAATGCAATCTGATCTCCAAAAGTCCCTGTGCATTCGCGTGACCAAGAGAGAGAGAGAACGACGACCTCAGTCCTGCTGCCGAATAAGCAACCATCCCCTCCAAGTGAGATCAAACAAACTCTGCAATCATATGCACCACCGGAAGCTCCACTCGCGTTACTGGGGCAGCTTTGAGCGTGCACAGCGGCTTACCGGAGGGAATACTGTAGCGAGCATGACTGCAAGAGAGAAACCTGTGCCACTTTACAAGTGAATGTATATTCGGGAAATGATTTAGGCACGAACCGAAGCTGCAGCTGCAGTACAATAGATTATGATGCATGAGACCACGCATGAGACAGTTTTCGATCTCCCAGCTGACGTGACTCTCGAAGGTGCGATGCAGCACGCAGACCAATATTTCTGAAAAATCGCGCATGCACAAGCACGCAGTGAGTTCAAGTCTGTGTTTGAGCCGCATTATTGATACCAACCTGACTCGTTGGCAACTAGCAAGAAGTACACAACAATCACTTGAGACCTTGCTTTCGTATCCAGAAATCTGATACCCCGGGGGATTGAGCATTCTCCTTTATGAATAGATTAGGCAAAACCTCTGAGAAATCACTCACCCATTGACAGGATAAATTCTTGAAAGCAGACGATGATTGGTATCAAATGGGCCTGCGGAGGATGAGTGAGACATGTTGTTTGGAGTTGGCTACAGCCTCCTGTTATTTTTGAACGCCATAAACTTTCTCTCCCGATACCATATTGCAAATGTTTTGAGTATCAAGATGCCTGAACCATCAGGCATTGATGCAGATGTGAGAACGCAGGACAGAAACCCTACACCTGATGAGGTGTTAGACGCAGAGTCGGTGTGCGTCAAGGTAAACCATCAACACACCCACATAACTTGTTATATATATAAAGCGACAAAGCTATGATGAGGGTAGGGTATGAGTTGAATTCGCGTGTTTCCAATATTTGACCATACAGTGTATGAGCCACGAGGGAGAAAAGGTCACTGGAGCACATCGTGAACGCACGAAACTCTGAGGATGATATGGAGGTGCAAATCCGATGCTCACAAAGCAGAATCGGTAACATGAAGGCAGATGGAAGGTGACTGCAGGCGATATAAAACATCGTGCCGAGCCCGCACCGAGAATCGACAAGAAAAGTGACATGCATGAAGGTCATGAGCATCGATAATAGCTGAATGCAAAATTGATTGCGCATATACGTACTGCAAGTAGTGTACATATCCCATAAAGCGTGCTGCAGGGTTTGCCTAGGTCAAAGAGTCAGACTGTCAAAAAAGAAAATAGTAGCAGAAGGAAGAAGTGAGATACAACAATGAAGTGCAGGACGTTTACTGGAAGTAGATGAAACGATAGAAAATATCAATGAGAAACAAGAAATTCCCTTGTGCTCAACAGACGCGCAACCGATCCAGAGTAAGAAACCAGTCCAGCATCCACCGTGTATCATACTGCATCGTCGGTCTAGAAACCAGTGCCGTAGTTGCGACTGCGTCTCCAATGTTAATCGTCGGTGTGCTAAATAGGCGCACAACAGAGCAAGCGCACAAAACGAGCGCGCCATACAGCAACAGTGTTATGAGGACGTGCAGGTGCTCCCATTGTCCCTGGGGTACCAGCTACTGCAGATGCTGACGAGGTATTGGCAGCTGGAGGTGAAGACAGTGTGCTCTGGATCACTGCACTGTCTGTCTGCGTGGTATGAGTATTGGAAAGCTGATACGAGCTAGCGGCTGGGATCTTTCTCTTTTTCGCGTGATAGTTCCTCTGTGCGAAAAGACTCAGTGGCAAAGGAGAATATGAGTTAAAAAACGCACAGGTTTTCCCTGTGTGCAAGGGACCTCGACCTCTCGCAAGTGGATGTCCGATCGATCTCGTCTGCGCAATATACTAGAAATGTTTCTGGTCCAGCTGAAAGGTCGGGATTGGGATTGGGTGGTGGACCCAGTTGCCCCATGTGGCTCGGAGCTGCGCCAGACTGAGGTAAAGGGATTGAAGGTGCGTTGATGTGGTGTTGGAGTAGGCGGGGCATGGGATTGAGATAGACGAATGCGCAACTGGCAATAAATTTGTCAAAGAATTGAATAATAGATGGAGATGACATACATTAGCCTCTCGCAGTGCATCGTCAAAAAAGCCTGGAGGAACACGAGCACCTTTGATCTTTGGTGCTGGTCGTGGTGTAACATCAAGCTGGATGCGTTATAAGTGACCTCGAAAATGAAATATATCTATGCTTACGATATCTGACGGAAGGCCAGCTCTTTTGACGATAGTGGAAACATCCCATGTGTAAATGTGGTCGCGGCAGCAAGTGAGAAGGAACCTTCCATCTACAGAAAAGGTCGCAGACCTCACGCGATCATCAAGTTGATGGTGAAGTGGTGTTCCGATGGGTTCATTTGTTTCGAGGTCCCATAGTTGCACTGTATCTCCCCGAAATGGTATGGTTGCGAGGATGCGGTCATTGGGAGACAGTGAAATTGTAGTGACATAGTGTTCGCACAGGTCAACAACGGTCCACGTGGCTGTGTCGAATTTCGATCCTCCAGCGACAAGTGTTTTCCCATCCGAGGTCCATGCCAGGCACGTAAATGCTCCCTTGAATGTATTGAGCAATTCGCCTGAGTCAGCATCCCAGATTTTGAGCCCAGCCTCAGTCGTACCGGTGGCGATCATCTTGGCATCGGGTGAGTAGCAAACCGCGTGCACGTTAGCCCCTGCCTTGATTGGACCAAGGATAGTTTTTCCAATCTCGACATCCCACACTCTGAATGTTCCATCTTCTGATCCACTCACCACTTGCCCTCCATCTGAAGTCCAGCTCACAGAAGTCACCCGCTTTGTATGCCCTGTCCAGGTTTTGATGACCTTGCCTGTGTCGACGCTCCACAATTTCACTGCGCCATCCCAATTCCCACTTGCGA
Source organism: Suillus occidentalis (assembly GCA_016628085.1). Classification (NCBI taxonomy): domain Eukaryota; kingdom Fungi; phylum Basidiomycota; class Agaricomycetes; order Boletales; family Suillaceae; genus Suillus; species Suillus occidentalis. The sequence continues at coordinate 15,995 of JABBWB010000270.1, forward strand.
CTTTCTTGCCGTCCGGCGATAATACCATAGTCTCCACATCGTCATCTTTGTCCTCCCATTCCTCCCCAACCTGAGTGCCCGTCTCCAATTCCCGGACTCGGAATGACCCGTCATATGAATGGACGATGATCCGCTTTCCATTCGGCAGGCATAACATGGCGCTCAGGTCATCTACTTTGGTCTTTCGCAAGGGCGTTGTCACTAGACTGTTGTGCTTCGTAGGGGCATCCATGATGTTTGTTTCGAGATTTACTGAATGGGTGCGTTATCATTTCTGCTCTTACCACCAAATTCCATCACTTACTTAGGATTCAGATGTACTTGACTTGTCCACAGAAAGACGAATGCGGGACGAAAGCTGCGATGGAGTGGTGTTGCGTTCGATGGAGTTCAAGTCAGGAAAGGATGTCGTTGCTCAAGTCTTCTACACGTACGTCTTCCTTGCGTGATTCTCGTGTTCGGTTACCGCTACTTCACAGCTTTAGCACTTGTGTGGAATAAGCGCTCAACGCTCTTTTTGCACAGCATGGCCACGTCCTTCAGATCTGCAATCCCTATTGCAATCCTACAACCTCGCAAGCCTGCATCCCTATCCCAATCTGGTGCGGTGGCCTTCATCACTATATTCCCTTGAACCGCATTTACCTTGAGAGTCCAACTCGCAGCACCATGCACTTCTCTCCGGCCCTTGGATAAAATTTCCTGATGGTCAGCGAATGATCAGCGGATTTCCAGACATCGGAAATGGGATGTAAAGGTGGGTAGGGAGAATGGAGAAGCGCAGAATGTTCGCGAGGTGGTGGCATGGGCAGTAGCAGTGTCAAGAGATGGTCGATGGGTTGTCACTGCTGGATATGAAAGTGCGAGTTTCGACGACTTCCTGTCCCATTTTCGACTCATGTCTTTTCAGACTACACCACTATCATTCACCCAATCATTTGCAATCACACCCGCCACATTCGCAGCTCGCATACCCTACCTATCATCCTGGTGGCCCGTTCATGGAGGTTATGCACAGCTATTTATCGTCGATGTTTCTCTCGCACAGGCTGAAGAGGCATGTTGAGTTCTCTTGTTGTATTCAAAATCTAATGCATGAATTTCCAGCGCAACATTGCAGCAGTTCAGTTTCGTTGTCACTCTTCGCTTACCCTCACATCCATCATTGTGGACACTTCTGCTGATTCTTCGTGTCTCCGATCAAGCGGATTAGGAATACATGATAACGAGACGACATCCTCAGTAAGTTCAGCACCATTCATCGAACAATGTATTGTTGACTCCTTGCTGTAGGAGTTATTCTGGGCAATCTTACAGATATCCAATGAACTCAAATCGCCAGTCCTACAGTGAATTTATACAAGCCGCCGCGCTCATGAGTCAAATCTTGTCAAGTGTGGATGTAATGGTTTATATTGGCAAGACGAACAGGTCAGAATGATGCTTTCAGACATGCTCGCTGATCAAGCGGCTCTGCGGAAGGGTTGTTGCATACATCGTGGATCTGACCTTTACCAGGAGAGCAAAAAAGGCGCTGAAATATACATGATTCTGCAACGTTGCGTGCGCAAGGCCCTGAATAGAAACTTGCTCTTAGCAAATTTCAACTCGTTCGTAGGTCCCGATCGTCTCTCCGGTCTTCAGAATGTTTCAAGGACTAACTACGTAGCACCATCGCACAAGTAGATCGCTAGCTATATCACGTCAAGTGTACTTCTCGCCAGCGACACACTCGCCAGAGGAGGCTAGCTAGCTTCGCGCAGGCAGACCCTACAAAGCAAAACATTGCGCCAACCCCAATAATAACCCTGAACGCCATTTTAACAGACGCACTCGCAATCGTGCCATCCTGCATGTTTCCATCAACGTATCTCTTCAGGAAAGTAAGACTCCCAAGCAACGAGTCTTATCACTAAACAAGTCCTACAGCGGGTGAGCTAGACTAAAATTCATCAAGAACTCTATCGCCTCCTTCATATACGTGTCCTGCACAATATCAGGCGGAGTCCAAGGCCATTCACCTCATCAGCATACCCTGTGACTCGTCAGCGTATTACGGCCAGAAGATACTGATACTAATGGAATCTCCATTACGATCGAACTTGGCAGCAAAGTAATCCAACAAGCTCCCTGGCCCGCCCCGCATCTTATCAATGAAATCGGGACCGTGATACTAGAACAAAGTAAGTGGCGTGTTGAAGTTCGATCATGAACGCCAACGTACCGCGCCTAGAAGCGTGACTGCCTTTAGACCTTCACTGACTGACAAACTAGTCATCTCCCGTCAAACGAAACAAAACATGCACCTACGACAAGTCCAAATTCTCTGTTTCCCCGATCGCTCATGCAAAAGGAACCGTCTAGGTGCTTGAAACACCAAATCTCCCTGAAAATCAGCTATGCGCTTGAACTGCGGGGTGAGTTAATGAAGCGTCTCAGTTCCAAACGGAGACCCCGTGGTTGAGTCTTCAGGATAAGTACATGCGCAAGATATTGTTGATCTCCTCAGGTGTTGCTTCGGTCGCCCAATCTGTATGGAATTGTTCGCCTGTCCTAAAATGAGTTGAGTGAATCAGCGTCTTTGTGACATAAAAGCGAGGTACGTGATGTTGGCAGTACTGAAGGAGAACTTGAAGGCTGTTCCCTCGTCATCGCAGTTACCTGTACCCTAGGTCAGCCATACGCCATTTGATAAAGAGGAGCGAACAACCGAGCCTGTGATGAATACTACATTGGCAATTTTCCCGTCCTGGATGAGGTGCTGGAAGTTTTCTGATAAAAATGTTCCATCCGCCCTAGGCATCCAAGCCAAACTGAGCTCCTGCCAATATAAAAATAAATAAAAAGTCAGTCAATAACAACCATTCCAACACCGAAACTATCAGAAACCTGATGAGATGAAGAGGACGGCGTCTTGTCCAAAGCAGCTTGAAGAACACCCTCAGGTACCCCCCACAAACAATCCAAAGCATCCCTCGACTCCTTGCACCCTGTTTCATCAACGATAAAGTTGTGTTTTCACGTCTTGCTATAGTTGTTACCCCTCGTTTTATCGTATCGTCTGTGCCCTACCTAGTCTAGTTGAATTAGCATAATCACTGCCGCTCACCATGTGTTCATGATGGATAGCATTTAATCCAAGGTAGGACACAGCCAGAAGTCCTGTCGACCAGCTAACGGCGCTTGCACCAATTATTTTGAAACACCCATTCTGATTCCACCATCACCTGGACATATGGAACAAATGGTAGATAGAGAATGTTTAAGATATATGTGAATCAAGAACAAGGGAACGTTGAAGATATATGTGAGCCAAAGGAATGTGGATGATATATATATGTGAACCAAGAAAAAGTGAATGACATTGGGCGTCAAGGTAGCTAGACCAAGGTGCATTTATTCATCGTAATTTGGTTTGACCCAATCTACGTTTGGAATGTGCCCCGCATCCGAGGGTAGTATGCCACACCACTCCTCTGAGGGATCATCGTCTCGGAACTTTGGCAGAGAATCTGGAAGTTCCTCGCGCTCCTCCGCTGCAATGGATTGTAAGTACAATGTTCTCAGACAAAATCGATCTCACGTACCTTGAGTGTATGCGTCGGTGAAAAGCGTGTTTCCAGAAACACATGAAAATGCTTCGTTACATACGATCTGAGGCATGCCGTATCGTGTGGAAGGTTCAGGATCCAACAGCTGCAGCGGTAAAGATAAATGATGGAATTGTCAAATGAACAATACAAGACTTACACCTGACAGTAAATCTGCGATATCTTGATTGAAACCTTGGTCTTGCAAGGCGCGCTGCCTGTCTAGTCTATCACGGCTGGAGCCCCAGTATTCATACCACAATATGTCGTCCATTGTGTGGAAGGCCGCCTGAGAAGATGGTATCAGCAAGATGGCAGCGAAGGAAGACGCAAAACGTACCATATGGTTTCGTGAAAACAGCTGGACCATGACACAGCCGAACGACCACCAGTCGACGGGTGTCCCGTACTCTATAGGATCGGAACAAAGTCTGTTTTGTAGGACTTCTGGCGCCATGCAGTAGGTCGTTCCTACCGCACTTCTCGAATACACCCGCTCTTGGTACAAGGGATTTTCGTGTTCATCTACGTAGCATAGGCCGTAGTCGGCCACCCGAACATTCTCTCGCACATCAATCAAGATATTCTCTGGTTTAATATCCCGATGGATAATACCCATTGCATGTAGGGTGTTGATCCCGAGGGCCTTCAAAGTCGGAGATGAGAGACATCGAGAACCAGGAAAGACAACCACTTACTATTTGGGCAGCCCACCTATGAGAATGTTTCAAACAATATGAAGGACGATCTATCATATACATGCTGAGGTCGCCGGCCATTAAATCCTGTAGATGTCCAATGGCATCAAACAACTGAAATGGATCGCAGGGGAAAAGGACATACCAAGGCAAAAATTACTTCATGTTCAGTTTGGAATGAGAATTCCAGTCCCATGAGAAAATTCCTCGCGGGACACGGCAACAATGTTGCGATGCGTTTGTTCACAGCGAGGTCCATCATGATTTCTTCTATGTCCTTGAGTCGGTCCTTTCGAAAGACCTTGAGACAAAACACGCGACTTGGCTCCATCAAGGATTGTGCCAGCATTGCTTTCGCGAAGCCGCCCATGCCTAAAGTTTGAAATACGCGAAATTTTGGCACTGAGTCAGTTGCATATGACAGATCAGGGAGATCTGAGCCAACATCCACGGTGCTAGCGTTAATATTGATAGTCATTGCGTCTGATGCGTTGTATATAGCACTGGAAAAAGTTGTGAAGAAGATGAGAGAGAGAGAGAGAGAGAGAGAGAGAGAGAGAGAGAGAGATCAACTTTTGAGTGACCTTGTCAGAATGAGGAGAAGGAGTGAGCAATGCGATGAGGGTATTTCAAGGGTTTGCTGTGGAACGGCCACAGTCAAACAAAGAGCTGTGGACCCAGTTTGTGGAACGTCTTACAACATCCACAGCGCAATAATGGGACCAAATAATGCCACTAACAATGAGATTGTCGATGCGCACATTGCGATCACGGTTAGACATCCACTGTCGGCACGCATCACTACCAGCTGCCAAGTGTCCAAGAAACACTTGCGAAATCAAAGTAATGCGATGCCGCAGAAACCTGCATGTCCGAGTCTAGAGTGTGAGTACTCTTAGTGCCAGCAATTTTAGTCAAGTGCTGACCACTGCAAGGCGTGCTGCCATAGGCGTTTGAGCACACATTCATTGGTGTTCCCACCAAATCAAATATCATCATCACTCGTGTTGAACTACAAGATCACGAAAACGCACATAAAGCTTGAGGGTGAGTATCTCATTTGAATTTATTTGTAGAGTCACTATGCTAGCATTCTGCTTGTTTACGAGCATATACAGTGATGAGAATTCTGGAGGGCGACAAGTATAAGCCCTACGCTCACCAAATTTCCCGTAGTTCTCCTGTGATAAACAAACTTTTTGCACTGACGGGTTCCAAACCGCTGTTGCCCAATGCCGGCGCAGGGAAAGGGCTCGCGAAGGGGCATCGATACATCTTTGAAAGAGCCTGCATATTACTCTTCGCATACTTCTCTCATTGAAAACTAAGTCATGTCCCTAGCCATCATGATGGAGTCGGTCGCTCAAGATACATAGCATGAGGGGGAGTCTAGTACGTCGCAGGGTGATCTCAATGTTCACTCTTGAGCAGTCCAAGGAAAAAGTATTTCGATTCCGTCGTGGTCGAATGTCTCCTTGTCGGCAGTTATGGTGGCGCTGAAACATAGTAAGCTTCGCTGGGCGCTCAGTGAACTGACCCAGCCCGTGTTCGTGAGAATTTACCTGTGATTGGCACGTGAGTTCAAATTGCAATTCCCCCAGCCTGCAGGCTGCCAGGACTGATGCCATCTTCATTTGACTCGTCTCCCTCGAGGAACCTGCAACATAGCCTGATGGCTCCATATCACCTTGGGATCAGCGATTCCCCTTGCAATATCGGTTAGTGGGCTGGTCTTCAGCCTATGCATCAAGCGAAAGAGTCTTGGTTTGATATCAATAACATGTATGTACATAACTCCCTGCATCGTTTTGCCAATGGGGACGCTAATTAGTGGTTGGCAGTCAATCGTTTTGAGCAAAACATAGTATATCGTTCCTACACTGGATGATACACAGTCTTCGTGGGATATTGATTGCTGAGTCTCGTATTCCATTAAGGCGCCGGGCGACGGGCAACAGGGCTCGTAGCACTCCTGCAGTCGCTCTGCTGTCACATAGCATTCCATGTCACTTGGTACTCGTAACCGTTATGGGCCACCAACAGTGCACATACCTCCTCATACCATCAATTCTATAACACATCTCGCCCGCTCCTCCATCTCTACTCCGCAAACCAACATTTATAGATAGGACATGGCAATAACATCGACATGACCTTCGTGCATTCATTCAGTTTGCGTTGGTCTGTCGAACCTGGTGCACCTTCACCCGCAAAATCACGTTCCACACCCTCATCGTCCCATGGCTGAATGAGAGTATTCCCCAGCTGTGTTCAATTCTGCGAAAATTTGGTTCCTATTCGCGCGTCATGACGATCTTCACAACAGACGCACGCGAATTTGTGCAGCTGTTGAACCGCAATGGTTTTTGCGCTGCCTTGAACGGCTGCCTCAGTTCGATGCCGCAAATAGCGAAAGTGGAGATTTATGGTGTTATGGAACAAGTCACCCTTACCGGTTCGTAACATCTATATTCGTTCAGCACAAATTCACGAAGTTATTTCGTACGACTGATATCACTCTTGGTCTCCAAAGGATTCCCGCTGGCTTCCCCGTGATAGAAAAGGCTAACGATGCTGAATTTCAGACAAGCAACAAACCTGTGCACGTAGACCAGGCTGCGGTGCATGTCTAATCAGCCTTGCCGACATATAAATCAAATTTGCATTCACATACTGTGGTAATTATAAACGACGACTTCATGGGAAAAGAAAATTGATTGAACGAACACTCATTTTCGACAAGATATCCAAACTGTCAGAACTTTGTCCAAGAACGAACAATAAATACGACTCGATTGCGAAAAGCGACGCATCAATGATACAACATGGCACAAATTCGTTCCTTGTTCATTTTATTCCCCTTCCCTTGCCCTGCTCGGAAGCTTACAGCTTGCTAGAAGAAAGACCCTCCGCGAACCTCTTTTCAGCCTCCTCAAAGTTGATAACGCTCCAGATAGCATTCAAATACTAAAGATGTAATCAACGAACTGTACCTCACTCCAACGACAAAATGATAACTCACATCAACCTTGACATTAAGGTACTGCAGGTAGAAAGCATGTTCCCAGATGTCGACTCCGATGATAGGGACATGAGTCAAAAGTGGGTCCTGGTTTGCAGTCGTGACGATCTCGAGGCGTTTGGTCGAGGGGTTCAACCCCTGAGGGTAAAGTGTTGTGAGCACTACAACAGTCTGTCTGATAGAATAAGAAACGTACAAGCCAGCCCCACCCCGAACCTTGGATACCAGTGGTGGTGGCGTTGAACTCCTTCTTGAGCGCATCGAGAGACCCAAAGGACTGCACGATGGCATCACTAAGAGCACCGGGCTGCAGGGAACCACCATTACCCTTGCCCTCACTGGAGGCAGGCGCGAGGTTCTTCCAGAAGAGAGAGTGGTTGATGTGACCTAAAAGTATGTGTAATGAATAACGTGAGATCACGATCGATGACGAGCGATAAGATGAAAATGCCAATGACACGATCGTCTGGCGCCTGAATATATATTATGAGGACTTACCACCACCGTTGAACTTAAGTGCTGCTTGGAGGGCAATGCGCTGCCTCGGGGTGGTGCTTTGTGCGTAGCTAGCCTCGGCAGCATTGAGAGCGTTCACATAGGTTTGATGGTGCTTTTTATGGTGAAGCTCCATGATCTGCCTCGAGATGAAAGGCTCAAGAGCATCATAGGCGTATGGGAGATCAGGTAGAGTGTGGGCGGACATGATCGTTTAGTAGACGTGTGTTAGAGACGGTGGTGGTGAAGTCAAGAGAGTGGGAATTTAATAGGAGACTACTACTAAATCGCGATTTTTGGACGAGTAGGCTTTGGACAAGAGTGATGATTCTACAACGCTCGAGAGTAATAGTGTGCATTTTTACAGTGTTGAAACACAAGCCCTTGCAAACGATAACATCCCGCAGTGAATCCTCCCAGTCAATATAATACATCTAATTTAAAACGGCGTCAGCAAAGCACACCCAAAAGCAAAATTCCCCAATAAAAAAACCTCATCCAAGCGCAACCCATCCAGTATGCTCCATTTTCTGACCAATCTCCGTTGGCATCCTCAACACGCTCTCCTTATGCAGCTCATTAATACCACACCTCTCCGAACACAACACAAACCTCCCAAGCCCTCCCTCCTGTCCAGTGAACATACACACAGTCGGTGGCCGCTCCGCGCGGAAATAATACATCGTTGACGAGCACGTGTCAATGAGCGTGTAGATGTGTCCCGCGTCTCGTCCACTGTCTGCGATTTTGGCATCTTCATATTGCGTAAACGAACCTCCTCGTTCTGTGCCTCGTTCTGGGACCGAGAACTGCGATCCGCTAGGCGTGAAATACATCCTTGGAAAGTGTCCTCTGGCCCCGCCGTACAAGTTCATCTCCACATCTTCCTTGCTGATGGCTCCCTTCACTCCAATTAACCACGGCTGCGCGGCGACGATACGTCCAGAATGACTGTAAACGAACAGATGAGGAGAAAAAAAGAGGATGACAAGTCCGATTATGATGAGTGCGATGCCTCCTCTTCGATTCATCGTGTAAACGCCTAGCCCGATGAGGAAAATCGGCCATGAGAGATATGGAACGAAACCGATGATATTCCTCCTTAATGAATCTGCGGTCACAAATGCAACCTCTGGAAAATCTTTCCATCTGATGGCTGCAGCTCGACACCCATCAACCACGAGAGCTCCATTCACTGTGACACCAGCGACCTGGATCTCTGGTACGATATCCCAAAGGTTGGCGCCGTAGATGTCGTCATCAGAGTACCAACACGCCTTTTGGGTGATGGTTGAAGGCAGCATGGATACCATGCGCTCGGCGATACGGTCATTGTCATTGGCCATTGACAGCCTCACGAGAGCGCGCAAATCGTCCTCCGAGCGGTTTGGCTTAATCCGGTGCTCGAAAAAGCCCATCAGGGCATACACACGCTCTGCCTCGTACACCTCGTCGGTATCAGGCTTCTCGCCTGTCATATCCAGCTTTGGCGGTGGTGGTGGAGGAACACCTGGTGCATGAGCTGACGAGGCGCGTCGCCATATAGCTGATTTCAACAGCGTCAAGCGCTCCAGCCTCTCAAGCGGATCCTTCCCACTGTATGCGTTGATGATAGCCTGTTCGATATCGAAGCGTGTGTAAGCCAAATTGGCCAGCTCAAACAGCGACAACGGAGTGACCACGTTCCGATCTCGGAACTTGTAGCAAAGGCGAGAGCTCAGGAGGGCTTCAGGCAGAGTCCACACCCGTTGTCCCCAGCTCTTCCAGCACTCGTTCTTCCCACGGGAAGATTTGCCAAGCATGATCAAAGTCAGAGCTGCTCCACGGTAGACGTCCGCCATGCAATACAAATCCACCTTCTTCTCTGCCGACGTCTCTCCTACACACTCCAAGTCGCACCAGTACGCATCATATTTCTGTGCGACAACCGTTGCACGAACATCCTCTGTGAACTGCGCTTTTTCTATCTCATACGTTGGCCCTCGAGTGTAGGCATCTGAGGCGCGGTAGGAGATAGCGATGAATTTGGTACGGATGATGGTTTCGCGATCTGCACATGCGACCCACTCATTTCGAATCGGATCGTGAATGACGAGAACTCGAGGATAAAGGGAGTGTGTAGGGATGTCCGTCTCACCATCGTCGATAACACGAGCAGAATGCTCCATAGGCGAACGAGCTGCCCATAGCTGACCCCGGAACCTGCGAGCATACGGTTTGTATAATCCAGTGTTAAACACATCTGAATCCTCCCCAGCGTCATCCACCGAGTTGGGAGCAGTGATCTGGACAATCAGCCAGATGACTGACCATAAGAGCTTGAACGTAAACCAAAACCATCGGGCTATCCATTTAAAAATGTTCCACTCTCGTATGGGGGAATTGGATAGCAGCCATATGGCGAGTTTGCTTGCCTGGTTGGCGTGGTTTCGGATGGCGACTTCGGATTTGCCGGAGGGAGCGACGGCTTGCACGACCAGCTTTCGACAGATCCCAGTGGTAGGGCTGACATATCTTTGCTCTAGGCCGTGTACTTTTGGCTTGTTCAAGTCATTGTAGCAAGTGATGGTGGTGTCTTTTCTCGTGAGTGGGAGCTGCCAACGCATCCTGCCGATCCTGTTGAATGCGTCAGTTGAAGATGAGAAACCCGTAGGAAGTTTGGGCTGTCTAGACTTACGATGAGCAGAGACACGAGCAGGATACTTCTTCAAAAGCGAAAAGCGAGCACCAGTACCTTTATATGATTGGTACGCACGCCATAAAGATTCAGACAGAGCCCATCTTACGCTTGAATGTCAGGAAGACAACATGATGTTGATTGATCCATTTTGTCATTGGACAAATTGATAAAATTGGTCGAGGTACGGGAGCACTTCCTGCACAGCCAAGAGCCTGGCGTCTCGCAGCGCCTATGAAAAGGCTAGAACAGTGTTCACGAACTAAGTCATCCACCACGGTTGCGCGAAGATGATAGGATGCTTCCTCATGGGCTTATGGGCGCGGTGAGTCCGTACCTAATCTGTGGGTAAAATATATATAGAAAGACTCAATTCTGAACATCACTGATTCAGACATATAAAGACGGACCTGGATCTCGCACACTGACCAGAACGGCTTCGCGTCTTTGCAATCTCGTTGGTCGATGCGGTATAAAAATTCTCTTTCTCTCACTGACCCGGGTCCTATCTTGACGGAAGTACTAGAAACGCTGGGAGACTCCTAGGAGTCAGAAGACTCATCTGTGAAAAGAACAGCACTGAGCAGGTACGGTCGACGGGTGCAGTGAAGGAGCGCTCAGTACCTAGTCAAGGTGTCGTTGAAAGATCTGAAAGGGCTTTGTAGGCGAAATCTTTGTGCAGCCAGAAATTCAAAATCTATGAAACGAGACGTGACGATGCAACCAAGATGCGACTTACATTGATTGTCCCTTGGCCGTGCGATGATGCGGACGAGCGACACTTGAGCTGATAGGCTAAACCACAAACGAATGGGAAGCATATGCATTGAGACACGTTGAGTAGCTATTGGCATGAGACGATGAATGGCACCCTTTCAATTTCAAAGGTAGTGCCAGCGGATGGATGGTAGTATGGGAGCAGATCTATTTGGGTTTGGATTTATTTATGGTGCGTGGCGCCGCTACTTAATTTTGGACCAGCTAAACGAGGCACGAACGCCTGCCGGGGCGGGGTTCTAATATTGAGCGTCTTCGACGACTCGGACGCGTCCCGATCGACGCATATAGTCATCTATTCGTCCGTTTTTTAGTACCTTGGTGCCTTCAGCCATTCTCTATTTATGGTGCGCCGCGCCGCTACTTAATTTTGGACCGGTCAACGAAAATCATCATGTATAGTTCACTCTTTCATTAAGCTACCTTTGGCTTAGTACGCTCTCACCTCTTGTGCTCGTACTATAAGCATACTCCTCTGACTCCAACAGGTAGAGTGTCCAAAAGCTCGTGGACACTCCCGGATTCGATCTTGACACGATGGAGATGGGCCTCAGCAGCTTGCTCGAATTCGTTGCTTCTGTCCTAGTGATGATCACCTTCGCCTCAAGAAAACTCCGGTGCTTACTGCTGAGAAAATGTCATCGTTCAAACATTCAAGGATGCATTACTGAACGTTCGAACTCTTACAACCGTTGTCTCGTCTCCGTGCACGACATCACGTACTCTTGGACTTTCCAGTGCTGCGGCAGAAAGACGCTGTCATGCTATACCCTGCGAAACTATCAATTGGAATGGAAGTAGAGGTAAAAGCAAGTCAGCGCGCCATGCATGCTGATTCTGAACGAGAATCAGAAGTGCCTCAGAGTCATAGGATTCAAGATCGAAATCACCACGCATCTGCTGGTGCGAAAACCAGAAGCTCGTGAGTAGATACGCAACATCTCACAATCTACGTCCGAACCAATGTTGTTTTTCAGACACTCGACCAACATCTTCGACGTTCGAATTCGCAGCCATGAATATTCTGCTGCTCGACTGCTCCTATAACCTTTCATGAATCACCTTAGTCGTCAGTCATCAGTACAAGGCAATACAAAGTAAGACTCGAAACAGACATCAATACTGAAGTCGACACTCGCCTGCACCAGTGACGCAGATGATACTCCCTCTGTCGACGCGGACACACTCTCACGCAGTACACAGGTCTCCGATTATCAACAACTGCCTGGGCGTCAATCATTGTCGTCCAAATCGATGCCTGGACTGGCTGTCATTAATATTGCTGTTCACGTTCGCACATCTACTGTATTTTCCCCACCTTTGATATGACTCTCTGGCTCTCGACTCCGCACAAGACGCCTTGTGGTCAGTTCTGAGTGGGCGGATGGCATCCAGTATCAGCATCCTGGTGGTGAATCAGCCATCATCGTACCTTCGAACGAACATGTCCATCGAAAAAGGAGATGCGAAATATTTGCTTGAAAATAACGCATTGACGGACTCGGCTGAGTAGGCCCCAAGGCGAACTTAGAACTTAGGCAGAGAATCTGGATTTGTCGTTATGATTTGGGCCTTGGCTGATCAACTTGTTGAACGGCTATCTACTATGGCTCTTCACCGTCACAAGTCTTTTTTAACCCAACTTGCTGGTAGTTGAATGGCGGTCATTAGATGTGATAACGCATAGCATGGTTATTGTTTTTTTCTATGAACTGCGCATACTTGTACTAGTACGTACACTAACACCAGAAACATGTAACATAGTAGATGTATGATACAATATAAATATCCTCTGAATCGCCCTAGTCGTCCGAGTCCATCCACCATTCCAAAACCGAGTCGTGGTTATCATCGTGATCGTCTCGGCTAGGCTAGGCTGTCTGAATGCCTAGTTCATCATATACTTCTACCAGTGCTGGTATCGAAGGATTATGGAAATCGAAACTCCCAAAGTAATCCTCCCATTGAAAGTGCGTCAGAGCCGGAAATACATTGGCCAAGATGAATGGCATGCGCGCCACTTCCGACACCGTGGAGTGCCCAACATGCAGCTCGCGAAGAGCTGTTTGCGCGGGCCAAAGCATCTCCTGCGGAAGCATTGTCGGTTGTGAAGCATCAAACGTCAGATGCAAGGACTGCAGCGACCTGCACCTTGATGCGAGTGACACCATCGCAGCAAAGCTGACAGAACATTTCGCAGGTCTGAACGCTGCAAACTTCAACTCCTGAATATGTGGCCAGGCATCTGGGATATCGTTGATGAACCTGTTATCAAGGTTGTAATGCCCGATACCCAAGAAGTCGACAGACAATAGCCCTGTGAACTTGAGTAACGGCCGAAAGACATCGGAGGGGAGTGGGATGACAATCGCAGCGTTTTCCACTCTTGTTTGGTCCACCAGCCTGATCTTTCTCAAGGATCTATGATCTTGGTGCGATGCGGATAGTGATTCAATAAACGCAGTGATTTCTTTTGGGGAAGCAGGATGGGTGTACTCGATAGTAAGGTGTGATAGGTGACGAGTGGTGATGTGACGAAGGAAGTACGTGCACTGCGACAAGTTACGGGCAATGAGGAAAAGGCGTTCAAGAGAGGTGAATTCAAGTGCCCCAAAACCACCTTCGCATGATACTTGATCAGGAAAGGTAAGCTTGAGGGTCTTAAGACCCCGAGCTTGCTGGATATTGGTGAGTGCCTGTCTTGTCAGCACATCAACTCCGTGAAGGCTCAGTTTAATCAACCTCGGCAGCTCTCCGAAAACTTCAAGAAGTTCAGTGCTCATTTCACCATCGTCCACCGAAACCGAGAATTCGCGCAGACCGTGCGCTTCTTCGGGAAGAAGATCAAAGAATGAATCTATCTCATCCATCTGGAAGGATCCAGCATCAAGCCAGAGCGCTTCCAATCCGGGTGACAGGAACTCCCGAACTAGCGTAAGGTCCGAGCAAGACTCCTCCAGCGCGTTGGAATTGAATGCGCAAAGGTTTGGGAAGAGCGTGGCGGGAGGGTACTGCTCGAAAAGCTTCCGTAGGACGAAGCCACTGACACGTAGCTTCGGATTAAAACGGTTGTAAGAAACAGGGTCCCAATCACTAATCCTTCGCACTCTTGCTGCGTTCAGTCGGAGCCGCTCCCACTCATTGGGAGTCGGCTCTCTGGTAAGATTCTGCAAGTTAGAGAGCATCGTGAGTATCGTCAAGTCAAGATTCAAATGGTATACTTCACTCACGATAGTCCTATCTGTGATCTCCAGGGCGTCTTGTGGTAGACACATGATGAGAGGTGCCAAACTCGAATGTTCGGACCAGAGGAAATCGAGGGCAGGGGCTGCTAACCTGGTGCAGGTCATCGCCACATTTTTTACGGCTGTAGAATGGAACCTGAGGTGTTTGAGAATGGAATAGACGATATCGTCAGAATCAAAAGCGCGATGCATAATAAAAGATCGTTGATAGTGCTCAAGTCCAATACCTCTTATATAGTCAAGACCCGCAGCGGTCTTTTGTCCGTGTGGCTGTGTCCACTTATGAAGAACGTGACAGCTTCAATGGGCTGCTTCCTTGTGGACGGATGGATTGGGGTTCATAGAGGTCCAAGCAGAGTTTCATATATAATGAAGGTCCGAGCAGAGATTCGATGTACATACTGAAATTCCAAGTGATGTTCCAGACCGTCTCAGCTGAGAAAACACTTCGGTCAGACCCGATTGTGAGCTAGAGCACGAAAGGGACAACGGATGAATTATTCCACTGACACTGCAGCCATAGTCCACTATCATAGCCAAAAGCAGCATCTTTTCGCCAGACGCATTGTTCCCTGCACTATCGTCAGAGTAAATACACGCACGTGGTCATCCACATCAAATCATCAGAGCCTTACCATTTATATGGAGTAATTTAGCATACGATCGCCGTAAGTCTAGGACCGGGGTCATATTTTGAGCGATTTTGTCTTTCAGGGTAATTGTACTCGGAACGCCACCCAAAGAGGTTCGTAGAGGTCCAAGCAGAGATTCATTGTGCGTACTGACAATCCAAGTAATGTTCCAGACCGTCTCAGCTGAGACAATAACACTTCAGTCAGACTCAATTGTGAGCTGGAGCACGAAAGAGGCAACTGAAACGACGATTGTGAAGGAATTAAGGGCGAGGGAAGCACGGTGAAACGGCAAGCAATTTAGCCCAATAATTTCAGAACAACACGCACTGGAACCCCGCTTCCAGATACTAAAGGTGTCGAATTCCGTTGTTAACTTGTGAGTAGTACTTGGTCGTAAGCATTGGAGTTCGGAAGCAGAGGGCGCCCCATGCTGACCTGACTGTGAGATGTCGACGATTAGCACAGCGCCAACTGCCGCGTAACCGTTTAAATCAACTTGCCAACCACACATATGATACAAGGCTACAACACTCACAGTCGGTACAACCAACGTCGACTCCGCCGCGAATTGTGGTGTCATCATGGTGTTCTGACGCAGGGCTCTTCTCACGGGGACCAGTTTGACCTGATACTCTTAACGAAATAGCTGTTCCTGTAAATCTCAGCGCTGGAAATACCATAAGAACATCAGGAGTTCGTTAAAACCTAACACTAACTTGAAACATTAGCAGAGGCAGAGTGACTGGTGGGTTGGAAGAAGGAAATCCAAACACCTGCCATTGGAGTCAAGCTGATCACTGTCGTTGACCTGCAGATCACCCGTTCGATTCTCTAATGGCAGTGTAAGCCGTATTCGGATATGCGGGGTACGTACGAGGAGTAAAAATAAATTTGACCTTTGAAATACTGGTTCCCATTCCTTCGTAAGGAATTGGAGAGGTCATACCAAGGTGACGTCGTCCCTATTAACGTAAACGCTCCCTCTCAAGCTTACTCCGTCACATGGAAAGAGGGATCCCAGAGCCGTAAATCTGCGATGAGCAAATCTGCGCGAAAATATCTTGATTGCAGACCTGATTGAACCCACAACGTGAATTGGGTCGGTGCCACGTAGCCGCGCCGCTGAAAGGTGAAGTTGAAGTGCCCGACGAGGTCTCCCATCTGTATTAGACCTTCAACCACTCATGTTCCAACAGATCTGCTGCACTTGCTCTATCCGATGGCTGCAATCTCAGCATCAACCGCAAAAACGAAGTGCACATAGATAGTTCGTCATCGGCAACCACTTTGTAGGATTCAAGAGCCTGTTCCAAACCTCAGACTCCTTCAACTTGTATGCGAAGCTTACCTATAATAATGATAATGAACATCAGTCAATGCGATGAGTCGCTGTTTCGACTCACTATCGTTATCAAAGCATTCGTCAAAAAACTTTCCAGTCCGAAAATAAGTGGGGTCAAATGCTTCTCCGGCCATTGCAGGCATGTGCGCAAGATGGTATGCTTCGGCGGTCCACGTAGGCCCTCCTCGCGGTACAAAAAGCCAACGACCGGTGCGAAATTCAAAGATCTACAAGAAGACGCGATTCGGTATTAAACGAAGAAACAAAACCATAAAATATTCTTACCAAACATGCCAAATTCCAGATATCTGCGCTTGGACCCCACTCGCATCCTAAAATGACCTCCGGAGCGCGTAGAGCAAAAGGTTGAATGATATCAGGATGGAATCCATTTATAGAGACGGCTAAAACGCAACGATAAGCTACGACCAGGATCACTAATATTTGGGAGCCCACCAGTGCCAAAGTCAGTCAACTTGACATTGAGCTTTGATAACTGACTCAACTTGAGCAGCTCGTCCGAGCTAAATACAAGTATCGGACGAGACAGGATAGCATGACTGTGAGGTTTGGACGAGACCGCTTGAGTGGGAGTTGTAGGATGTGATTCTTCCTGGAATTTAATAGCAGAGTCCACATTATCAAGTTCGACGAGGATGTTGTCGGGCTTAAGATCTGTTACGGTGACACCTCAGTTCTAGCATAACTTCAACATTTTTGTAGTTAGCGCACCTGTATGAACCACATGACATTCACCGTGTAGAAAGTCTAGTGCGAAGAAGTAGCTGTTTTGCCACAACCTTGACCAACGGCACTGGGAGACCTCCGTCGACCTTCGCGAATATGCCCATAGGTTCGTGCACTAAGCAGAGATGACGACCTTGGGTACTCGATACTTCGAAATTGTCTAGCAATGCGACGATATGGGCTTGTCCGGGATGTCTTGACTCCCTTGCCAAATCTCTCACTAGATTGTAGGAATCCAAGCTCGTTCGGAAAGCTGAAGTTGCACCTGCGTCGCGTGGGCTGACAGTATCCTTGACTGTGACATACCGCCCCTCGTGTTCTCTTTGATGTCAGGCACATAACACATCAAAACTAGCCAGGAGGAAATGTCGCATTCACTTACCCTCCATGCTGCGCCAGCCAAACGCTAGAGTGTTGGCCCCATCCAAGTTTCCGAACAGTAGGTATATGTCGCTATTAAGTTTGCTTCCCAGTGTTCGCAGGATAGAATCCGCCATTTTGTTTGGCAGGAAGATCAAGTGGCTCTTCAGGCCATTGCGATAGAGACTGATTAGTAAGATTGTGTATGTTCCGGCGGGAGAAAACATTGAAATTCGGCCTGAGTGCTTTGAGTATGTTCTTCATAATAACCAAATACGAGAGCCATAGAGAGCAGAGTGTTCTCTCTAACCGATTCACTGAAAATCATTAATTCGGAGCCTCAAATATCGATGCTGAAAGGTGCCAGTTTCCAGTGCAACCAGTTCGGTTCTTCTCTACACCACTATCATCCCAGGTAGTCTGAATGTAATATCGGCGGTTGCAGGTAGCAAGCGCGTTGATGGGATTGACTGACATGGCCGTTCGAAACATCGAGCAGGGTTTAAAACTCCGCTGGAAGTGCCGTTGACTGCCGTTGGTCAAGTAACAACTTGCGTCGCCTTCTCCAAATGCATCCTTACTAGCAGTGTTATTGTCTTCAAGTTGAAGACACTACTGACATGGAGCATCGCATAGGTGGGCTGCTAATCATGATTATGAATCAATGTGTTATCGTGTTCGGACATATATACACAAGGCTGAACCTCAGACTAACCAGTGTGTATTTGAACATGCCCTTTGAAAGGAACAGTTCAAGACTTTTGTGATACCACATGCGTGATAAGCAGCTACGCGCTCTGGAAGCTGAACGAACTGACATGATCTTTCAAAAGCATGCCTACACGATCGGGTTGGTAGAGTGAGTATGCGACGCGATCATCAGAGAAAGCATGAGTCCTTGATTTTGTAGCCGTGGGAAGTATAGTGTGGTACCATTCTTCTCTCGTCAGATATCATCTTTTATTTTTTTTTTTTTTTTTGGAAAAGCGAGTTATATTACTTAGCAGCTGACACCGTCTAGTTCTAGGTAAAACGCTTATAGCAACGTCTACGAGTAGACGTCGTCCGAGGAAAAATGCCGTTTATGCACACTCCGTGTAAAGGAATAGTGTGGGACTCCTATAGTTACCTGGTTGCCTCGGTCTGCGAGGGCCTGGGTAACTTGATACCCACTAAAACCTCAAGGTTAGTCGCCCAATTATTTTTGGGGGGTTGTAGTGATGAGTCATGGATTATATCTGACCATGTGTTTTCTACTTTTATTGTTGTTTTGGAATTCCTCCTGTTTTTACTTGCCAGTGCTCTATCAAGTTGTAGTCTTTTGTCAATTGCGTTGACCCATCGTTTCTTTATGGTGTTTTCTGAGTGGTCAGTACCGCGAATTACCCTTTCGCATCTCAGCACCCATATTAAGTAAGCTGATTCCGATATCAGGATTCTGAGGAGTCTAGAAGCTCCCGTTGTTAACTGTCTGTTTCGTGCATTATTCCTCGCGTTCTCGTTGTTTTGGGCCTGGGGCAGTGATATAAGTCCACATCCGAGGATGATGCCAATGTGCGGGTCGGGCCATGGTCCATGTTTTGTCGGCCATATACCTTTAGCTGAGTCCCATATGATCTTTCTAGCTGGGTCGTTACAAAGTACTAATATGTGTTCCATGTTTTCTATCTCGTCTCGGCAGGTCAGGCATTTCGCTCGATGTTCGTATGTCGGTATAGGCGACCAGAAGTCTCCTATTCTGTATGCGTTGTTAAGGGTTTTATATATAAACATTTGTACGTTTTTCGTTATGTCCTTGTTTCTGCATCCTCGCCAAATCGCTTCATCTGTTTCTAGGGTCTTGGATATTGGTTCTATTGCGAATCTTGTCATGTCGAGCAAGCATAGTGTTGATCTGTTGTAGGTAAGTTTGGTTGTCTTCATGATGGCTTTATATGCTAATTGTTGCGTGATATCCGATAGTTTGGCCCCTTGTATATCGAAGTTACGCGGAACGTATGTGTCGATGGTATCTGGTATTGGACGCATTGTGCCTGTAAGCGCGAGTTGGTCGGCTCGTTCGTTTCCTAGGTGACCTGCATGTCCTTTGATCCACTGAAAAGTGGTGGGTGCCGGGCGTCTACGGAGTTGGTATGCTATTGCTTGGAAGAGTGCAGCGTTGTCTATTCCTATCCAACCGATGTCTTCCCAATGTTTCAGGTGGGTCGTTAGTCCGTTGATTACATATTTTGAATCTGATATTATTTTGATGGGTGTTAGTGGGTTTACTGACTGGAGGGCTATTAGGACAGCGGCTAGTTCTCCCATCTGGTTTGTTTGTTTCTCTCCTGGTATTCTTAGTGCTTTGTTTAATGGGCTGTTTTCCTCAAACCATACTCCGCTTCCACATATCGCATTCTGTTTGCCATTATTCGTACACGATCCGTCAGTGTATATGGTAGTTTGCGCTCTTTCTAGGTTTCTCCCCGTTCTTGGGGTTCGTAATCGGTAAGCTGGGATTTGTAGTAATCGTTCTGTGTTGACAAAAATTCGAAAGCATTCGGACAGGTGGTTCTTGCTGGTTATTGACGGGTCGAAAGTGATTTCTCCATCAATTTGGGTTCTCGCTTGTGAGTTCTTTTCCTTCCTTCGATGCGTCAGTGTTAAGTTATCCTTTTTAGGGGAAGTGTTGGGGTTGTATGTGGGATTTAGGTTATTCAGGATTTTCTGTGCTACTTGGGCGCATCTGATTGGGTTCTTACATCCCGCTAGTCGATCTGCACTGCAGAGATCGCAGTGGCACGTTGCTGAGACATTGTGCGTATTCGTGAGTTTTAGTCTCCTTGCGAGACTTCTCAGGTCTTTCACTGATTTGACATCGTGCAATGTTTGTAGGCATTCATCTTTGTTCTTGTTGTAGGTTCTAGGTTGGGCGCCTAGGTGTAGCCATGCAGGCATCTGGTCTTTGAGGTCTTTGGACAGTTTTATTGGTGCGAAGCTCATGTTGTGTTTTCGTGCTGTTTTTAACATGTTTGTAATCAGTTTTGGTATGCGGTTAGCTCTTTTCCCTTTGGTTGGGGGGTCCCACGAGGTGAGGAAGGCATTAATGTCGTTTTGGTGTCTGATACCGTTAGGTTTTAGTGTATTAATGATCGCATCAGTTACGAAGGCCCACGTTGGACGGGATTTGGATAGGTTCATATATGCTTTTAGCCAGGTAATGTTTATTGCTTCGTTCCTCGTGCTAATGTTTAGTAGATTTATTCCTCCTTCTTCAGTTGGTCGCTCGAGTCTTTTCAGGCTTATCGGTGGTGTCTTTCGTTCATTCCATATAAAGGTTCGTATTTTTTTTGTTATGGCCGTTTCAATGGACTTTGGCATGCCTTGCGCTTTTGTCAAGAATTGCGTCATACCTCCTACGACCATCTGGACTATGAGGCGTTTGCCATCTAGCGATGGGTTACATAAGTTCCATCTGTTCAAGTTTTTTTCTATCTTTTCAAGAACAGGTTCCCATGTTGTTATTTGTTCAATGTCGTTACCTATCCATGCGCCCAAGGTACGTATCGGGCTTCCGTCTTTCGCAATTTTAACTGTCTCATTCCAAGGGTTATCTAGGTCATTTAATTTTCGTTGTGTTAGTACGCGTTCTCGGTGGGTCTTCGAGCCAATGGGGAGTATTTCTGTTTTTTCTAAGTTGAATTTGGCGCCTGACGCAGTGCACCAGTTGTTTAGAATTTCTTCGAGGTCCGCGTATCTGTCTTCATTTGAAAGGTATATTGTTGTATCATCTGCGTACATGTTCACAACAATTCTTTCGTTTATTCCAGGAATATGGTATCCTCTGATCTTCGGTGAGTTCCTTAGCTCGCACGCCAACGGTTCAATTGCTAGGTCAAAAAGCAGGCATGATAGAGGGTCGCCTTGGCGGACACCTCTCGTAACGCGAAATGGTGAGCTCATGCATCCGTTAATTACAACGTGAGTATATGCTGAGTGGTATAGGTTTTTGATAGTGTTTATGAAGGTTGGAGGTAGGCGGAATGTTTCTAGAGTCTCGAAAAGGTACTCATGTTGTATTCTATCGTAGGCCTTTTCTTGGTCTAGCGCTATGATAGCGCCGTTTTCCTCCATAAGGTCTGCGTAAGCTGTCATCGTTTGCGCTAGTCTGATGGGGTCAAAGATTGATCGTTTGGGTATAAATCCACTTTGGTTATCGTGTATTAGCTTGTGTATAACTTTGGCGATTTGAAGTGCCAAGGCTTTAGTTAGGATTTTATAATCGGTGTTGAGTAGTGTAATTGGTCGGTAGTTTTCAATCTTAGTTCTGTCTTTTTTTTTATAAAGAGGGCACATCCACCCGACTGTAAATGGGGAGTTTGAGATCACGCCGTGGGTTTGTATATCGTTTATTACGAGTGTCAAGGTTTTAATTATATTGAAGCTTGGTTTCTCGTTTTTAACTGCCTCCGTGTGTTGTTTGTGGAGTAGTTTCCACAAATCGTAAGGTATGCCATCGAGGCCGGCTGCTGTTCCTGATTTCGAAGATGTGAGTGCTTCTAATATGTCTTCTTCTCGCAGTGTTCTGTTCATTTGTTCTGGTGGTACCTCGAGCTTCTGCGTCTCGGGTATTTCGGCTAACACTTTCCTTCTTGCTCTGATCTTTGTGTCCTCATCAATCATAGTGTCTTTTGTTTGTATTTCGTCGTGGTACGTTTTTGCTATCTCCGCCATCTCTTCTGATTTTGTTGTGTATCTTCCAGTGTTGGGTATGTTGAGTCGGTGAATGACGTCTCGTGGGGATTTGGGGCTGTTGACCTTTGACCAATATTTGCTGATAGTTTCCCCATGGGTAGCCCATTGGGCTTGTGCGTTAAGTGAGGTCTTTTTATGTCTTTTCTTTTGTAGGTGATTGATTTCTTTTTCTAAGATGATCTCGTTGAGTCTTGTATCTTCTGATACATCGATGTCTTGTCGGTTTGCTGTTTTCTTCAGATCTTTCATCAAGACTTTTATTCGTTGGTTTATTTTACAAAGGTGCGTTTTTGCAACGTCTTTCGCTACTTTGTTTATATTCTGTTTAAAGGTGGTCCATGTTTTTTGGGGGTTTGCTTCTTCCGAGCGAATCACCATGTTTTCAATCTCGTTTTGGGCATTAGTACCCATTTCACTGACTCGTTTTATTAGATTATTGTCGGTCATCAGGCTTAGAGGCCAGGACCATCTGCCTTTACCAATGTGTGGTAATCCAGGTGGGGCGAAGCGCACAGAGACCATGTGATGGTCTGTGGGTATCTGGCTTATCTGTGAGTCCCAATCAATAAGACTTTCTGCATGTCTTGCTGATGCGTATATTCTATCTAATCTCGATAATGTTTGGTGCGCGCTGCTGAATGTAAATAGTCTTTTAAGTGGGTGGTCCAGTCTCCATCTGTCTTGTACGTTTAACGCATTCCTTAGGTCTCTTAGTGCGTCTATTGCGCCCTCGTGATCTGGTCTGGCAGGTGCGCGATCTATAGGGTCCTCCGTCAGGTTGAAGTCTCCGAGCATAAGGTCAGGTGTTGCTAGATTTAGACGTTGCCATTCCGTTCTTATTTTGTCCCAGAAGGCTTTGTGGTCACTTAAGTTATTCGGTGCATAAATATTTAGTACGTTTATTCTTTTGTCTTGGTGCCAATTAATGGATAGCATAGCTGCCCGCCCTGGGATTATTACCTGTATCGTTGCGTTTTCAGCATTTGTTATTTCTCTGTTCAGTACAAAGGCTATTCCGGCGGAGCTGCCAGGGCGGTCTGGATCGCTCGAGTTCATCACTCTGAGTCTTCGGGCATATAAGTTATCTATTTGCGTCATGTGTTCTTGGCAGAGGTGAGTTTCTTGGATGCATAGAATTCCAATTTTCTGATCTCTCATCGTTCGGTTTATAGCTACCCATTTTGATGTTTGTGTTTGTCCTAGGGTTGGTGAGGTGCGTCCTTTGACGTTTAAGGTTGCTATTTTGATGTTTGCTCTAGTTTTTCGGTCGCTGCATACTCGTTCGGCTGGTGTTTGAGTTTCGGCTTGTGGTGGAGGCATTTGGGGTTCGTTTTGATGGTGTTGGTGGGCATTTGTTGGGTTCGGTCTGGGCATTTGAGTGGGTTGGTTGACTGAGGTAGGAGGAAGGTTTTGGTTTACCGGATGTCCTCTGGTGTAAGGTGTGTTGTCGAAGTTTCTGTTTGTGGGGTGTGCCAGTGGTGGTTGGCTCAATGTTTGCCCGGTTGGGGCATTTCCACTTCCAGATCCCCGCGGACGGTCTTCAGAGAGCCTCCCAGTGGTGCGAAGCGACTCTCCATCGCATCCGAGGGGGGGAGAACCAAGACCAGCAGAAGAACCATGTTGTGGGGGGGAGGAGTGATTTATTGTTGGGGTGATCGATGTACTAGAACTACCTTACGATCATATTGTAGACTAGAACCGACATATTCTGGTCGGTTATCAGTGGACTATGTTAGCTTTTTGACGAATAAGATTGCCCAGGACGGTCTTAATCGCTACTAGAGAAAACTTCAGCCTCTCGGCACGGCTCGTCCGAACCTCAATAGGTTTCCGTGGTCTGGTGTGCACCATGCTTGGTGAGACGACTCTTGCTTTCCTGTCCCGTTATTACGACCAGTATATTTGGGCAAAGAGTCATGCGGTGAACGGTTCGTGTCTCTTCGAGTCGTTCTTAGCATTCCATCAACTCTTATATTACTTAGGTTCTGGGCCAAAGGTAAGGTTGATGGTGCGATTTCATTTTATATCACGTTTTCAAGGGTAACGACAGGAATTTATTCACGAGTGTTGGTGGGTAGTATGTCCATGTATTGGGTAAGTAGGTATGTAGGGAACAAAGGTACTGCTGAGTGGGGTTTTGCTATGAGGCGACTGGGGATGAAGATATGAACATGGTGTATGTACTTATTCGAGATGGTACAAGGTGCGGTTACGTGTTTCGACCGGGTCTACCGCCCCTAGACCTGCCAGACTGACGAGTAGAACTAGCGGTGTTTCTATTTTTGATCTTGGGTCCATTCCACTGAGGGATAAGCGGGAAGGGGCATAGGCCGCGTGGGTGGGCTAGCGAGTGACACAGTTGACACGGGAACAATGCCGTTGCAGTTCCGCATCCTTCTAGGCCGGTGGGGTATTCTAGAAGGTGTAGGAATCCCCGAAGAGTCGTCCAGGTTTTCGCATCGTTGGTTGGGCTCGTCGCGAATATGTTGAAGCGGGGCACTGAGAGGCCACCCGTGACTTTGAAGTCTAACATTTCAACGCGGATTGACTTTATGAGTTCTCTTGTGGCTTTGTAGACTAACTCGTCATCTTGGAATCCACATTGCGAGAATATGTCGTCGATATCATGTCTGTGATTGTCGTGTGACCATACGTCAGCGACGGCTTTCCGTACGAGGTCTGTGTCAGATGTGGTGAATCCCGATAAGCAAAAGAGTAGCTCAGGTGGTTGGGAGCAGTTGAAAGGTAATGCTTCAAAGGTGATGTCTGGGGATGACCAAATGCGCTGATTGACGATTAGGTTTCTCGTTTCTTCTGGGACTTTGTGGATAAGGAATCCAATAGGGAAGTCCTTTGACCCTCTGCCACCTTGGGGTTGCGGCGGGGAAACGCGTATGGGGGGAGTTTCTTGATGTACGTAGTCAGCAATAGTAGTGATACTCGCGCGTATGCGTTCCGCAATGATAGCGGTTTTCTCTGCTATGTCCTTGGCTGAGTGGTCGAAAACTCTGACCAAGAATTTCGGGTGTTCTACTTGGAACCAAGCGAGAAGTACTTTATTGTCCAAGTGATCGAATATCTGAGCTGAGTGGGCCATATGGACATGGGGGAAGCCGCCAATAGGCGTGGGGGTGAACTGTGGTAAGACGGTGCGGTGGTTCACGCCGTTTTGGCTGAGGATGGATCTGTTTGCTTCAGCTAGTGCGAGGTGAGCAAGAATACTGTCCTCTTCGGCAGTCTGTGCACGTGTGGGGAGAGGGGGGGAGGGTGGTGCGCCCATGGGTTGGTCCACCATGGCATTGCCTGGGGCGTGGATGGAACTGTTGAGGTCGCTTGGGACCACATTATCCACTGGAGTCTCATTGGATTGAACGACTTTAAACTCCTGGAACATAGGGAGGTCATTCTGCGGTTTGGTTACGCAAATTTCACGATGAATGGGCGTTGGAGTGTCTGGGGGGGAGCCGGGTGAGGAGGGAGGGTCTGGTAGAAAGGAATATGGTTCCTCCATGCTTTCTTCATCTTGAGGGAGGGTATTGGGGGGGAAGAACTTTGGTCCCGTTCTAGGGGTCTGAGATGTTGGGCGTGGGGTGCTCGGGTAGGGACGGGCGGTTTGAGACGTAGCTTTGATAGAGGAAGTTTCCTTGTCTTTCATCGTGTGGTGGACGGGGTTTCATGTGCTGGTGTTGGGTTCTTATATCGTTTTTGGGGCGCAGTTTTGGCTGGGTGTTGATTGTTGGAGTCGGTCGTTGCAGCGTGGCCGAGTTCATTTTAGTTCTAGGGCTGTGATCTGGGTAATCTTGTATGGGGGGAGGTTTCTGTTTGTGGTTTAGTGATGGTTAGCGATGACGTTTAATCAGTGTGAGGTCAGTCAAGCGTCGTCAATTTTACGTCGAGGGTCATTTTAATTCTGAGGATGAATTTAATTGGTTGGGACTTAGTGGTGCGTTGGGGATTAATTTTCTATAACTGGTTGAGGTCTGTCTTGTATTGATACGTGCGTTGGGTGTTGGAGGTTATGTGTTATTTGTATGAGGTGATGGGTTTTCTGTGGTGAGCATTTTATTGTATGGTGCTTTCGTTGTGTTCTCGGAGGGTGGTATATGTTTTAAGGGGTTGTTCATTGTGTATTATGGAGGGTAGAGTGATTTAGAGCCAGTCTTTCGCTGTGAGCTTCTATAGCTCGACCTTGCCCGCATTTTTCGTGCGTGGGAATAACCGGCCATGGTGGTGGTAGCGGTTCAAGGGCCCCGATATCATCTTTTATACTGTAAACAATTTGAGTTACACATACATATCTATGAATGCCCGCAAATTCAGCTTGCCATGAACGACCCATGACAATGCTGTGCCTGTCCTCCATTGTAGTCGGTGAGGTCTGGTGAGGTACTTATTGTAATCATTTTGCGCATTCCCATTTTCCAAGATTTATTTTTACACCACATGGCTATGTAAAGCCTTCTCGTGGAAAGCAACGTTAGCGTTGATCATCAAATTTCGATGACCATGGCAGTTTGTAACATTGTTGCGACACTCCGCCATCGCAGACTAAAATGTATTTTAGGGTCAAGCGCGTCTCCCTCGTTAAGTGTTCTCGTACACCATTCTTTAGGTTAACCTATGTAAAGCCTTCTCATGGGAAGCGACATTAGCGTTGATCATCAAATCTCGATGACCATGGCAATTTGTAACGTTGTTGCGACACTCCTCTGGTTCGTTTCTATCGAGAGGTCATTTTTTCACGTCGGAGTTCATGCAGTGTGTCCATGATATATATGTGATTCTAATTTGTTCATCGGTTTACTGATGATGCTTGAGAAACTGGAGGACAATCATCGGAACTTGAAGGTATTGCCAGAACAAAAGATTCAAGGCGGCTTCCAAGAAAAATAATTCCCATGGGTCGTTCCTCAAGAGGGCCTGGAGAAGCGGATATCGATGTCGATATCGATTAGAAAAGATCACCATCG
Organism: Suillus occidentalis; assembly: GCA_016628085.1. Lineage (NCBI taxonomy): Eukaryota > Fungi > Basidiomycota > Agaricomycetes > Boletales > Suillaceae > Suillus > Suillus occidentalis. Next base: position 43,287 of record JABBWB010000270.1, read on the forward strand.
GTCATGCGAGACTCAGTACTATCCAGTCGGTTCCAAGGGTATTGGAGAAAAGGCTGGTGGTTGCGAAGACCCAACGATCTGAGAAGAGAGACGTCTCCTCGCTCAAAGGAAATCAAGCTGTCTTGGTCGCATACTTGAGACTTGTGACATTGCACAAGGTTTGTGTTGTGGTGCGCAATGTTATATGCACTGGGAGGTCTAGACCAGTCAAGGAGAAGGTCAATTTGCTCGATGGCCTTAACATATATATTCGAGAGAGCATTTGTAAGACATTTGCGGAATACTGATGTGAAAACAAATGTCTCACCTGTCTCACTGCGGTCCATGATGATGTGAATCGATGTCACTTCAATCTTGTGTAGATCAGCATCCAATGAGCACATATGTAAGGATGATAACCCGATTCATTCAAGTTCACGTTGCTTTGGGATCTTAAAGAGATATCGAGTATTACAGATGGCGTAAAATTGATGTATAAGTGGAAGATCATCAGTTACGAAGGATACAGGACTCATGATGAAACATATACTGCCCCCATCCAGTGATCATCGCCCCACTCCTCTGCGTCCTCTGAATCATCCTCGTCCTCCCATTCCTTATGTGAGTCGTGGTTATCATCGTCTCGACCTCGAAGCACCTTAAGTTGCTTCCATACTTCTTCCAGTACTGGTCGCGAAACATTATCGATGAAGAAACTCCCAACGAAATCATACCACTTGAGCGACGACAGAGCCGGAAACACCTTAGGCCAAGATATACGGTATGTGCGCCACTTCCGGCGCGTAGGAGTGCCCAAAATGAAGTTCACGAAGAGCGGTTTGCGTGGGCCAAAGTATCTCCGTCCCGTCCTCTGCCTGCGGAACTATTGTCGGTTGTGAAGCATCGCACGTCAGATGCAAGGACTGCAGCGACCTGCACCTTGACGCGAGTGACACCATCGCAGTGAAGGCGACTGTACAACTCGCAGGTCTGTTCGATGCAAACTTCAATACCTGAATACCTGGCCAGGCATCTGGGATATCGTCGATGAACCTGTCATCGAGGTTGTAAGTTCCCGATACCATCGAAGTCAACAGACAACAGCCCAGTGAACTTGAGCAGCGGCCGAAAGACCTCGGAGGAGAGTGGGATGGCGAGCTCAGCATTTCCACATATTCCACATATGTTCCGTCCACCACACGGATGTGTTTTAAGAATCCATGATTTTGGCAGGATATGGATAGGTATTCTATAAACACAGTGATTTCGACTAGGGGAAGGCAGGTTGGAGGTACTGGATAGCGACGTCTGATAGTTGACGAGTAGTGATCTGACGAATGAAGTGTGTGCACTGTGGCAAGTCATCGCCAGAGAGAGAAAGGTGTTCAAGACTGCTCAATTCAAGTGCCATAACGCCACCACCGTAGGAGCTACCGCACAGGCTAAGCTTGAGGGTGTTAAGACACCGAGCTTGCTGGATGTTGGTAATCACCTGTCTCGTCAGGCACGCATCGACTTCGCGAATGGTCAGTTCAAACAACTTTGGCAGCTTTCCGAAACTCGGAAGAAAAGGCCGTGGCACCACGATCTATCGATATCGAGAGTTGGCGCAGACCGTGCTGCTTCTATGGGAAGAGCTGCCAAGGAATTGCTCTACCTCATCTGTCGTGAAGCGTGCAGATACATCAAGCAAGAGCTCTTCCAATCCGGGTGACATGAACATTTCGAACTAGCGAAAGGTCCGAGCTAGACTCCCGCAGCAGCGTGGGAACCGAATGCGTAAAGGTTTGGGAAGAGAGTGGTGGGAGGGAACTGCTCGAAAAGCCTCTGTAGGACGAGGTCACTAACACTTAGCTTCTGGGCTCTGTATGTCCAAAGCGCTTCGTTAGAATCAGGATCAGGCACAATAAGCCTTCGCACTCTCGACGCGTTGATTCGCAAGGCGCCCCCACTCACTGGGAGTCGGCTCTCTGGAAAGATACTGCAAGTTAGAATATGGTGAGCATTATCAAGTCGAGATTCAAATGGTATACTTCACTCACGATAGTGTCATCCTTGATCTCCAAGGTGTCTTGCGGTAAGACACATGATGAGGGATACCAAACTCGACCGTTTGGACCAGAGGATATTAAGAGCATGGCCTGCCAACCAGGAGCAGGTCATCGCCACATTCTTCAAGTCCTTACGCTTGAGATATTTAAGCACGGAATAGATGATATCTTCAGAATCAAAAGCGCGATGCATGATGGAAAGTTGTTGATAGTGTTCAGGTTCGATACCTCTTATAGAGCACAGACCCGCAGTGGTCTTTTGGTGCTGTGCCCGTGTAGTTGTGTCCACTCACGGAGCACACTGACAGCTTCAATGGGCTGCTTCCTTGTGGACGGATGGATTGAGGTTTATAGAGGTCCGAGCGAGTTTCATACACGACTGAAGGTCCGAGCAGAGATTCAATGTACATATTGAAATTCCAAGTGATGGTCCAGACCGTCTCAGCTGAAAAATGAACATTTTGGTCAGACCCGATTGTGAGTTAGAGCACGAAAGGGATAACTGGGACGACAAACGTTGAAGAATTCAGGGAAGCATGGTGCAACGACAAGGAATTGAGCCCAATCATCTCACTCACTTTCAGAACAACATGAACCGCCGCCTCCAGATACTAAAGGAGTCCAGATCCGGTGTGAGTTTGTGAGTACTACTTGGTTGTAAGCATCGGAGTTGAGAAGCAGAGGACGCCCTGACCTGACTGTGAGATATCGACGATTAGCACAGCGCCAACTGCTTGACAGTCCAAATCAACTTACAAATCGCACATATGATGCAAGGCGACGACAAAACTCACACTAAGTACAATCAATGTCGACTCCGCCGCAAATTGTTGTGTTTTCACGTTGTTCTGACGCGGGGCTCTGCTCATAGAGAACATTTGGCCTGCTACTCTTAGCGTAGGAATGAAGGCTTGCGAAGTTGTAGGATTACAATAGCGATGACAGATGAAGGACGTGGGCATACTGTGCAACAAGAGCGTTGGGCGCTTAATCGACACAGCCATGTGCTAAAGCTGTAAAGTGGCGGTAACTAAACACAAGGATCACGCAAGGAAGACGCACGTTTAGAAGACTTGAACGTTTGAACAACGACACATTCCTGACTTGAACTCCATCGAACGCAACACCACTCCATCGCAACTTTCGTCCTGCATCCGTCTTTCTGTGGACAAGTTTGAAGTTGATTACATCTGGATTCTAGGTAAGTGATGGTATCTGGTGGTACCCAGAGCTGGAATGAAAACGCACCCATTAAGTGAATCCCGAAACAAACATCATGGATGCCCCTACGATGCACAACAGTCTAGCGACAACGCCCTTGCGAAAGGCCAAAGTAGATGGCCTGAGGGACATCTTATGCTTGCCGGATGGAAAGCGAATCATCGTCTATTCATATGACGGGTCATTCCGAGTCCGGGACTTGGAGATGGGCACTCAGGTTGGAGAGGAATGGGAGGACAGAGATCGAAAAGTGTGGACTATAGCATTATCGCCGGACGGCAAGAAAGTCGCAAGTGGGAGTAGGGATGACACGGTGAAATTGTGGAACGTTGACACGGGCAAGGTCATCAAAACCTGGACAGGGCATAGAAAATGGGTGTTTTCTGTTAGCTGGAGTCCAGATGGAGGGCGAGTGGCGAGTGGATCAAACGATGGAACATTCAGAGTGTGGGATGTCGAGAGTGGAAAAACTATCCTTGGTCCAATCAACACAGGGGATGACGTGGAGGCAGTTTGCTACTCACCCGACGCCAAGATGATTGCCACCGGTGTATATAGGGGTGGGCTAAAAATCTGGGATGCCAACTCAGGCGAATTGCTCAAAACACTCGAGGGAGCATTCGCGTGCCTGGCATGGACCTCGGATGGAAAAACGCTTGTCGCTGGAGGATCGAAATTCGACACAGCCACTTGGACTCAAGTTGACATCAGCAAAACATCCCAAAGTATACAAACCCTGTAGCACCCTGTAGCAGCCAATACAAGGTGTACAATTACTGCATTCCCTGCAAGGTACTGTCAGACGTGCGAGTAGCGATACAAATCCGTGCATGCGACTAATCTTAATGCATACTCCACACGTCTTGTTTGCCTTTGTAAACTCCTACAAATCGTGTTTTCATTTGTATACTACCACAAGTATTGTTACATTTGTACCCCGGGTAGACCTTTGCATTCGTCGTAAAGTCTGGTCCATACTCGTACCAGCACAACAAGTGCAATCAGCTAGAATATGGCAACTGTTGTATATAGTCATATATCATGGTTATAATGTCATCACCCTCGACCGATTTCAAGCTTGATTACCTGAACCTTGAGTCATGGCGCAAAAGTATGAGCACATATCATCGGTTATGCAGGTTGGACTGAATTAGCACCAGAGAACTTTAATCCAGTTTCGACGCTATCTCTCTCAAATTGCTACCCCAAGAGACTTGAGGATCTTCCTGCTGAACATTGTTCCATATTAATTGGGTGGCAAAACTGAGCCAGACATCTCGTGTTAACATTGACCAGGATACATACCCGAATGGTTTGTTATTTGGCATTTTCAGAGGATAGCATCTTGTACCGCACAAGTTTGCAAAATATAGTTTTAAAGTGTTTGGATTTGTCTGGGGCAAAATGCCGTGAAGTGAAAGAAGTGATCTTTGTGTGCGTCTTCACTGTAGTGGGCCTCGTGGCCCACAAGTTCAGAAGACATGGTTTTGTTACTTTGCCACCCACAGCGAGTGAAGTTTTCTTAGGTATAAGGTAGCTTTAAATATCCATCTTGCGATGTCCTGTGAACGTTGGCTAGCACGTCGCAAATGTAAATAGTATCATCAGTGGTTTCACCTTGATCTCGCTGGACAAGGTGTGACATTTAGCGATAAAAGACTACAAAGTGCACAAAGAGATCTTAGTGTAGGTTCTTACAGCGCAGAGCCCTTGCGCTACCCTTGCTAGGAAAATGCGGTTGGTCTTCACAGATATAATGCAGCCTCGTATATTTGAGTTTCAACATCTTGTGAATGTTGGCTGATACTTCATGTCTATAGCGTGCATGGTAAGTTGTTTATCATAGATCTCATTGGACCACGTGTATAATTTCGCTAGACTATACCATCCAATAGACAAAACGGATTTTCGTATTCGGATGATCAGATCGACCCAATGCACCGCCGCAAATGCAAATACAGTTTGATTTCAATTTAAGAGACTGATGCCGTTTGTACAACAGTCTACTACATAATTGGCCAGATAGAGGCGTCATACATTACGAGTGCGGACTAGTCCAATATTCAAGCTCATCGGGCGGTTGAAGTCATGACAACCGACAGCCGTTCAGTCTTCTGTGGTCGGTATTCTGACACATTCCTGCGCCCGAATACCTGTCTGTAAGACGGTGATATCAAACCAATGAAGTAGAGACCTGTAGCACCACTCACTGGTTCCACCAAAGAAGGAGGTTTTCGACCTCCTTCGTTGCTTCTCTCGAGGGACAGAGCTCAAAGTAATCAACAATATTGTGATAAAATTCTTCTTGGTCGAAGTCATCATCCATGATGCGCCATGATCCAGCGCTCGATAATGCAAACCGCAACTAAGTTCTCTCAGTCAGTAGCGAGCGCCTGGTTATGCTAAAACAATACCTGAACAGCAGTGTATGCGATAGCCCTAGGTTGGATGGATTTCATTCCTAGCAGTCCCGCAACGTCACATCGGGTACGCCTCTCCCCTGTGGTCCTCCGGCGTTTAGGGAAGTCACACGAAGAAAGAGATGCTGACGGATTCTCAGCTGAAGTGGGAGATGTGAATATATGCTTGACCGCCTACAACCTAGCTTCAGCATAGCTACAATGAGACATATTATCATCGACGTGCGCACCTTCACAAGCAGTTCACCCTTGAACAAGCCCTTCGTAGGGTTCTTGGTGTCATAGTGTCCATCTCTATACAAGTAAGAGGGCCAAGAATAAGACGTAACACGATAGTCGGGATGGTAGTGCCGAATGGCCTCTCGAACACTGAAATATTGATCAGCGATGGGAGCGCCTGATTACGAGTACTTACACAGCATCATCCCAATTGTAATCAACAGGACATAGAAGTTTCCCCGTTGTGTCGTGGTAGAATCCACGACAAGATTTGTCTCGGTTGGAAATGACGGGGTTCGGTGTTGGGCTGGTCTGCATTAACCAAGAGGCAACAGCGAACTTGAGGCTGGTGGTGTCATCTCCTCTGGCTGCGTCAGCACTCCGATTAAGCTATATACAACACGCGAGTTAACTGATGTGTGACGGTGGTGGGGTTTCTCACCTTGTTACACATGCCAGCCAGTTCGGAACTTTCAGCCGAGGACTGGATAAGCATTCGCACCGAAGGGCACCACATGACCAGTTTCTTATAAGACCGATACCGTCGATTTTCTCTAAAAACAAAAAGTCACAATGTCAGTGTCGTTCACAATTTATACACAACATACACCTACATCGTGTGTGAGGACTCAAAGGCTTCATCATCAGAACCGTCAGTGGTGCCAAGGGTGGTGCGTCTATCGAATTCGGAAACCAAGTCTTCGACACGTTCTGTAAGACATACGAGTCTCCGTATTACGCGGCCTTCAAGAACCTGGTTATTGCTATTGAAAATGAGTGGTCTAAAGTGGGTTCGCGGATATAGGACATACCTCTTCCTTTCAGCAGGTGTGCGAAGTTCAGCGTTCAGCTCCTCCAGTGCAGCGATGCGTCTCTTCAAGGACAAAAGGGTTTCAGCATGGGAGCTACTGGATGGAGGTGATGGTGACATGAGATGGATGAGATGACGAAAGTCCAACGCAACTGAGCGGCTGATACATATATAACCCTTCAGACAATTTTTCTGCTTGTTCTGTTGGCAGAAATCTTGATATTCAATCTGACGCCATACAGACCTTTCGTTTCGGGTTTGGATTGAATTAAATTTTTGAGTTGAGAATGGAAGAAGGCCGGCGATCGTTCAGTACCAGTTCCAAAGACCTGGGAAATGACTGGCGGTTAGTATACACACTTTGCGCTCATTAATAAAAATGTAGAATGTAACCCGCACCTAACTCGATACATTTAGTCTGACATCATGTGGAGAGATCACATGGAAGGTATGTGTTATGTTACTAGCTGTTTGAGGCTGTCAACACAGTTGTCAGGCAGATGCAATACGTACAATTTCAGCACTGGCAGTCCAAGAGTGGGAATGAGCTTGGCTTTTCCAGCGGATATGGCAAGTCTGCCGTGTACTCTTCAACCGAACATTGCGGGAAACCATGGTATTGTAAACACCAGCACTGTGGCGCTTCCTAGAACAGAAAGCGATTGATGAGGGTTGGCGCGTTGACTGTCCAAAATGTTCGATTAGTAATTTTGTTATCCGGTCCCGCACTAAATCGAATCATACTAGGCGATGAATTCAGACCATTTCAAGTTGTAGGGACGAGCCCGGACTACTAGTAAGAGTTAAGTAAAAATCAGTCTGAGACAGCGTACGCTGGGTGATAAAGTTTAAAGGACACACCACTGTGTCCAGCCGTCACGAGGGTGTTCCGCTAGGTTAGGCTTTGAACTACACACCCGTGACAGGAACGCCCAGCCCAGCGACACCAGCAGAGGCACCCTTGCGGCTAGTATGCAAAGGAAAGACTCGGAAACGCCCGTGCAACCGAGCAGCAGCAAAGTCAGTCACGTGACTAACCCCACTGACGAATAGTGAATGCCAGCCTGACTCGCGAGTCGTATTACCAGTTTTTTTCTCCCCTCCTGGTGCCATCTTGGGCTCCTGTGAGATGATGACCAACTCCGTCATCTGCGCTATTTAGCCTGACCTGGCACACTTGCGTTTTGCTAGTCTGACATTGAAACATTCTCCATATCACAAGATCATGATGTACTTCGCGGGGAATACAATACTTAGAATATGAACGCTAGTAGTATCAGCTTTACCTTGGGCTGGAACGGCTCTCCAAGATGTTATAAAGCTTGGAAAGCATCTCCGTCTGTCTGTCAATCGCAGCTTCGATGTCCTTCCCCACTTTAAGCAAAGTTTCGTGAGTCGTACTAGTACTTCCTTTAAACTCAAAAGGTTTTGCCAGCTTCCTGCGCTTCAACCCCTGGGACACTTCAAGCACTGGCACGGACACAGCGCGTCCGACATTGGTCATATTTTGACCAAACTGGCGTGGTGTCTAATAGTAAAGTACGCAGTCACTATTGTCAAATAATGTAAATGATCACAGGTGGTGAGTCTGACTCACAACATCTCCGGCGTCTGAGGTTAATCTCTTTCGCTTCAGAGGCAACTCACCACTATCGTCTTCAACTTGCGCGTTCAAATTATTGATTTCCTGGAACGAGAACGATTAGAAGCCACAGTAGATGATCTTGAGGCTGCATACCTGTCTGATCCCCTCAGTGCGCTGTTCAGCTTCAGGTGCGTCTGAAACCTGACTATGCAGCCTGAGCTCCAGATCTTGGAGGTAGGCTCTGTCAAAGTCCAGCTGTCTCTTGCTATACTGGTAGCACCCACACGGGTACACTGGGGCACCTTGGCCATATGCACCTTGGCCAGGACAGTTCTTATAATCGTGGCTTTGCGCAGAGTCAGGGGTATGACTTCGGCTTTGGGATATCAATGGGTGCCCTTCACATGCATTGACAGGATCTGCTGCTCCTGTGAGAAGAGCTTCCATCCCGTCATTAAAATCTGGTGAGCGCGGACCAAAGCTATTGTGCATGGCGAATTTTCTCTCTCTAGGAGGATAGGTGAGGGAATTGAAATAATTCTCTGTTACTTATCCCTAGCGTCACTCGGATACATTTGGTCTTAGCTGTTTACATATTTTGCTGCAGGTTCAACATGACATCACGGCGACATCCAATATGGTTTCGGAACTTGCACGCATAACCTTCCTGCCCTCCGTAAAGATTTCTTTTGATCATGTGCTGTTCTGGTCCCCCATTTACTATTGTATGGAGTCGCTAGGGCTGCTGTCTTGATTTTTAGATAACTTCCAGGTCCCCGTTTGCTACAAACACTGAGATTCAATCTATCCATGTTGCGTGGAGTGGTACTCTACTACCTAAGCCTAGAATGGAACCTTGCAGGGCTTGCGGGCACTAATATCTCGATCATAAATTCGCGTAGTTAATGATTGGAGCGTAGAATCCCACGAGGAGCCCATGGATTATCAGTATGGAAAGAAATGCGTAGCAAGACCTCAATGTTAAATGTTCTACCAGAGCTCCAAAATGTAAATATCATATTTCGCAAGGCAGTTCCAAGTGCAGAATCCAATGGTGTCCATCCTGACCGACGTAGACATCGAAACCTATCCAAGCTTTTCCTACCCATCCCTCAAAGAGTTCCTGGCGAAACTCGAAGAAGAGGAACCGAGAAGGGCGTGGAGCGAGACATTCACGGGTCCACTGACTTCAATGGGCGTCAGAAACATAGATGATATAGAGATCGTCTCACCAGAAAGCCTCGTCATCCTCCATAAACTTTGCCCTCTCATGGTGATGGACTTCTTCATCTTCATCATCAATTGCCTTGATGCCATCCATGCAGCTGGGGCCCATGGCAGTTGTAAGACCATAAGGTCAGACACAGGTGAGAAATTTTCAGACTGCGAGACTCTTGTGGAGACCAACCAAGATTCCTAGCTTCATCTCTCACTGTATGGTTGAGCACCTGATGCGTTAACAAGACTGCCGGTAGATGTTCAGGGAACAGTGAAACAAGAAGGGAAATAGTGTATACTATATGTAGTGGTAGCAGTACGCCGCGAGAGCACCCATCAATCCTTTGCCCGCGTTCGCCTTGAAAGAATCGGAATCTGGGGGAAGAAGCTTGAGAGTGAGAGTGCTCTTCATATTTGTGACTGGCACCGAGGTTGTGCGGCTCGATAAGTCGCACTCCACATAGCTCACGAAATGGCGAGTGACAGTAATGTCATCCCAGTAGTACCTGCACATGCATCCGTGGAAGTCGCATAGTGATAGTGTTCCTATACGATTTTGAATATCAATGACTTCTCCTGCGCGATGTCTAGATCTTAGAGGAATGCAACACAGTGTCATGAATACCACCAAACCTGGAATTTATTTCTGAACGATCGACAAGCCAATCTTTCAAAATCGATTTTGAGATGAACGATGAACGTTTCAAGTGACTGATGACAAGTCAAAGTCAATGTCCATACACCAGACAAACATCAGAATTCAGTCGTACCTCTCGATGTCACCAGCATGTAGCAACGAGCGGAAGTGCCAACACAAATCAGCTGGTGGTATTGCCGAATAGCGAAAGGCAAGAATAAGCCCTGGCCTTCATACAACAGATTAGCATGCGAAAATCCCTCGAGAGTCGAGGAAAACAACCGACATACCCATAAACGATGTACGAGGTCTTGATGCTCAATCTGTCAGTGTGCGTGTTATTGATGAAATGGTCTTGGGTGTGGAGGGAACATTGAGCGAGCAACAACAAAGATAAATTAACACAGATCTAACAACAAATCAGTACAAGGTGGCATTCATACAATTGCAGAATTGGGGTTCAACTGACCATGGAGCTCCAAGTCGACAGGATGAACGGATAAACTGTCTGACTAATTAAAGCTGAGTAGGACTCGATGATACAGAGATGCGATTGGCCAATCTCTTGCAGGTCAGGACGTGGAGATCAAGCGATGCTTAAATCCAGGATGCGAGAGTCTGCAGAGCTGACACACTGGCGCAAAGAAGTTTTCCAATCGCGTGCAGCATGACACACTCTGGGATCTGAGGGAGCGGTCCATAAGTACAATGCAGGGTCAGTAACTGGACCAAAAAAATCTGTAATGAAGTCACAGATCTAGTAAGTGCTGACGATATAACATGATTAAAAACACTTACATTTGACAGGAGTAAGTAAGAAACATGTCGTCCAACTGGGACACCCATGGCAATGACTCCCACTCCTCTGATTTCAATGATGGAGGTGATATACTCTTGGCGAACGCCAACTTCAAGTTTGAGGACCGTCACGGTACAACGAGGTCTACTCCGGAGCCAGTACTAGTACGTGTCTGTGGATTATAAATAACCATTTTAACAGCTCTTGTTTCAGAAGCTGGAAGCTCAAGATGGCGATCATGACAATGAGCCTCGTTCAAAGCGAAAAAGGTCTGAAGAGGATGTTGTGAGTGCGTCTGGATCGATTTTTCGACTGATACTCACCACCGTACAAAGACCCCACGTGACTTTGGCCATGACGTTGCTAGCATGAAGGCAACAACGGTACCCGTTGTTGAGCTTCCACCCAAAAAGCGCAGGAAGAGCGGCAGGAAATTCGAGATATTTGAAGGGGAATCGCTATCTATGTTCATGCGGGAAGTTGTAGAATTGCAAGGGGCTGTGAGTAGGATTGAAACAGCCATCATCAGGCAAAGCACAATTCTTCAGCTCTGCAATGTTGTTGAAGACCACGGAATGTAAAATTGTTGTATATAGATTCTCAATTACAATCGCTGCCAGTGGTATCGACCTTGAAGCTTTATGATTGCTGAGTGCATCGTGATATGCCATTATCTAACCTATGATATGGCTAATACTATTTGATGGCGTTACCCAGATATCCTTTGCAACGGCAAATCTATATTCTGAGCCTAGGCGAGGGTCTCTTCAGCCAATCAAAGCTGGCTCCCTTACTGCATATCCTAATGCGACAGTATGACACAGTGATCGCACACTTTGCACACTCTGAGTTAGCAGAGTTGGGATTGGGCAAATCGTTGGCTGAGAGTGCCCGTGGAATAGCACTATTCTGTAACCAAAAACATAGCCCGAGCTTGTGGAACGTCCTGGCCCGTCAATCCGTCTTGGGCAGGCTGATCAAACATTCCTGCGAGGCCGCAGCGGTGTGCCGATTAATCCTGTTGCTGTAGTGCCAGCAATACTAAAACCCAAGGATTCGCCATCGACGCCTCTGATTTGAACAGCTATCATCAAGGCTCCTCAAAAATCTCCTCGTTGCTGGACTCGGATTCTTCGAGTTTGGAGCTCTCGATGGCTGCGGCGTTGACAGGCGAAATGGAGGAACGAGCCAGTCAAATGCACATTCCGGAGTTCATCTGGGTCTATAGCGCCGTCACTGGTATCTGCGGCCGCTCCAGCAGCCAATACTTTCCAAGCCGAACCCATACAGCGCCATCACCCTCCATCTGTGTTTCCTTGGGTGAAGATTAGTATGGCGTGGGTAGACATCAAAGATTTTACCTCAAAAACCTTCACTGGAGTCGCCAATGGTGATGCGTAGCTGCCTGTTCCTGGTCTACGAACAACTTGGAATTCTTCGCAACGCCCACGTCTATTGGAGCGAGGACGCAAGGGCAAATTGGTTCACCGTCCTCGCTGATGAGGTTTCCTGGAAACCAACACATCCTATTGGACGGGTCACAACAAGAACATTATCACACGATGTCTACAAGGCTTATACAAAACAAGCCTAACTCAAAGTTCTTGAATCGAAGTTGGCCAGGAAATGTGGGATAAAAGAAATGGTGGTGAATCTTGCGTAGACAAAGAGTTCCAAGTCTATCGGAGTGCGTATGAAGGCTGTCTAGATAGAGGTAGCGCATGACTTACCTTGGCTGTGATATCTGGGTTCAAGTTCAAGGGGACTCGTGGGATGACTTGCTAGGTGAGTTGATAGATAGAGTCTAACGCCGATGCTGACATTTTATGGAATAGAATGCAAGAAACTAAGAAGTAATGAGTGAGCAAGAGTGCCGGAATGTGCAGTCAAGTGTGGTGATATGGCAGAAGGGTGCTGAAGGGCGGGTGTGGTTGGGTGTTGGAGGGAGTGAGTTAGATAGCGCATGGACTGCAGCAGGCTATACATCCGTCGATGGCTCCTCCTTGCGTCATAAATTCCAGTCATCAAAATCTCGTTCGCTGCCAAGACCTCTTGTTTCCGTGCATGAGGTAGGCCAGAAGCATGCATCTTCTCAGCAGCTCCCTCCCTCTCTGATTTTGATGAGTTTAAGGATTGACCGAAGGACGATGCCATCATATGCTTACCTGGATCCTGACAACCAAGACTTCAACTCTACAGGATTTTAAAAAAACCTCGAACGGCATCTGAGAAAGCGTAAGGGACGTAGTTCACAGCCTTCCAGGCCATTTGGCGCCCATCTAGCGTTTGAGTTCAGTGTTAGGGTAGCCGAGGACAAAACGATTGAGTAGCAAGGTAAACATAGCATGGTTTTACAGACATAATTGGTGACCCCACAGCTGCGTCTTATTCAGTACGCGGGTGAGGAACTAATCTAGACAGTGGAATCCCGATTCCTTAGGTACGTCCAAATTCTCAGCCGTGACTATGCAGAACACCGGAACTTTCCGGACGACTTGCGGCATGCACTGCAGGATGGCCAAATTCCGCACTTTCTGGACATCGTCGTTATCATTGTCCTACCCATCATGATACTTGATAAGCCTGCCACGTTGCCGCAGCTCCCATATGAACTGGAAAAAGAGATATTCATTTTAGCCGTTGCTGATTCTGTGCGGAGAGTGCATTCTTTCCTCTTCATTTCACGGAGAGTGTATTGTTGGTAAGCATTTGTTGGTAGATGCACATAAACTCACAGAGTGTTTGTCTTGCTGGTAGGATGCGGCAGATTCTTTATCGAAAGATTGTTCTCTCTGAGGAGATCACAGCTGGCCCCTTCCTGTCGTCAATTCACCTTCAGCCACAATTTGCTTGTGAAGCAATCAACACATTGTGTTTTCACAGGCACTGTTGCGGCTTGAGACTGCCGCAAGAATACTCCGTTTATGCAGAAGCCTGAAAAATCTTGCGTTGTGGATATCGCCGTCCAATGCAGTTGGACAGTCAGACCAGCTGCTTGATTCGATGCAGGTTCTTTCACTGACATCTTTGTCACTCAACATTTCCTTAGTTTTTCGTCATTGCGCTTCTCCAGTCATTTCCCTTTCTGAAGTTTCCACCTTCAGCACTATCACCCATTTGGAGATCCTAACGGATGGATTCTGTGGGGATCGACCGTTGGCCTAGAGCACCTCCGCACCTTAACCCACCTGTCTTTGTGCTTCGACACCCAGAGGACGAACCTTTCGCTGGTGACGCTGCTACTTAGCCGTCTACCTTTGCAAGCCCTTGTTTTTTCATACAACCGAGGACTTGGATATGGTGCAGGCATTTCTGCAGGATGCGGGTATTAGTGATCCCCGGATTGTGCTAACTCGTGATTCTCGTGTTGACTGGGATAACTTGATTCTATGTGTTTAGCTTACTGCCTTAATTCTAGCAGCTTTGTACGCTTGGACATATCTGAAACGTCATGGCATGTAATTAATTTGTAATTTCGAGCGTCTCAAATTAGCTGATCCTGCCAGTGGTACCTGCAGAGGGAACAATTCTGAAGTCGCAGTCTTCTTCACTGCCAGCTGCCTTCCTTAATGCACCAGCTCTCCCGATGATTCGTCCTGTAGTAATGAGCACATCAGATTACACTGCAGTAGCTAGGGTACACTGGGTTATGATCGCAAATTAAATCAAGTGTGAAGATAAGTTCGCGTGCGGCGAAGAAAGACTGCGGCGATAAAATAAATGGTTTGAGGATCTGAACACGAGGTTTCGAGTATATACAAGAAAAAGGCAAAATTACATATTGATGTAGAGTTATCGCCTCCTCATGCGTGATGGACGCGTTGAATTGATTCGCGTCAGGGATGTCGCTCGGCGTGCTGACTGGTTATTAGCTGGTGCCGAAGCAGAATAGGAATGAGCTATAGCAAACAAGAGTGCAAGGAGAAATTGATACCATTCATGTCGTCTACATTGCTATCGGTCCGAGTCGGAACACCATCCCCAGTGCTCCCATCATTGCCTCCATTCCCTGCATCGGGAGAATGCTCTTCAGAGTCAAAAAACCCATCCATATCATCTTCACTGTCGTCATCGTCTACACGAGATCCTGTATCTCTTGGCCCTAGTGTGCCTACGTTGCTGAAGTCCAGGAGCCTCGCTATTCATATACATAGTAGATTAGCGCATTGCAGATGACAATGAAAGAGACTCAAATAACTTACGATTTCCAATGCTGGAGCGTTTCTTCCACCCATTTACTGTTAGTATTTCCTTCAAACATGTCGACGACTCGATCATAGAGATCAACGAGGTCGAGATCTTCAATTTCTTGACACCATATGTTAACAGAACTAAGCTGGAAGTACGCCTTAAAGCGGTGTCACTTGGCATCAGTGTGAATTCGATGCAAAGACTTACCTGTACAGCTGCATATGCAATCGCTCTAGGCAGGGGTGACGTCATTCCATGAATTCTGCCTTTCGGAGTCTTAGTACCTCGGCGAGCATTCGGGTTAAGGGCACTGGATGGTCCTGTAAAGATGTGGTGGAAAACCTGCGCAAGCTGTAAGGTAGCATTCAACTGGTGATGATAAGAAAAATGTACACGTTTGAGATAGTATCCCCGAAGGCAACCTTGACTTTTCTTGGCGGGATCAAACATAGACTCGTCATACAGGAAAGTAGGAAGTTTCGCGGCCGTAATCTTGATTTTGCCTTCCTTCACCTTTTTCCATGAAGGACCTGTAGCTGCCAGTTAAAGGTGTTAGATT
>JABBWB010000271.1:0-58030 GCA_016628085.1 Suillus occidentalis
CATGAAAATGATAAGCACAAGATGTAATAGGGAGACATGCAAACAACGAAATCTGCAATATCGCCTCTCTATCACCCCCTTGAACAAATCTGATTACGGCCGGCTGTGACAATTATAGACAAGAATTTGAAAGATCTGTTAAAAAAGTCGTTTGCCACCTCGTCTTGGCAGCGCGTATGGTACAGTCAGGTGGTCTGGTCATCAGGATTGTTGTCTAATGAGTTCTTGGTCATGAGAGCTCGCGTGCGAATCGTTATCATAGCCTGTTGGTGCTCTTGCGCTTGGACAGAATGGATCGCTGAAGCCGTAAGGCATGCGGCGCCTGCCAGCACGACGACCTTTAAAAGGAACAATGGCGTTTCAGCGGCTTCACCAGGAGACTTTGGTAATGGAGGCTTACAGAAGCAAAGACGAGTGGTCTGTACCATATGTAAGAGCCATGGACTTGCACCACTGCACCAGCGATGGGATTGCCCGTGAGGAGTGCGAAGGAAATGACGAAGGACGTTATGCCTATGCGGATGCTATACATTGTGAATCAGTTAGGACTTAAGTCTCGTAAAGACTGCACTGATACTTGCCCAATTTCATTGAGGTCTTTCGAATACGATGCAGCAGCGGGAGTGATGAGGGATATGACTGTAGAAGTAAAGTCAGATGACTTTCAAGAACATAGTAATGAACGTGACGCACAACCACCAGAGAAGAAACCATACAAGATACCAAAGGCGATGGTACCACCAAGGTTTGTGGCTGCGAACATGAGGAACAGTAGCCCGCCGGATATGATAGTGCATGGGATCATCACTGTACACCGCCGATTGTGAGCTCACCTGCGGTGTGACGCCGATAGATGATTCTACATACCGTTAAATGGTCCCAATGACGTCGCCTAAAAAGTTCGGAATTGTCCTTCCGAATATTGAAGAAGCGTTCATAATGGGGATCTAGACGTGGCTAAGTGGCTGGTCCGGTTTTAATGCTTAACGCCTTACCGCGTAAAAACCGACTGGTCTTCGAAAGTCCGTGTTTCTCTGAAAAGACTTGGAGGTAGAAGACTGATGATGCATTAAGCGATGCGGCGAAAAAAAAACTTGCTCTGACTTACATGGAACAAACAGGCCCCAGAATGTCAATGTGGCACTAATCGAGGATGTCAGCTCCTGGTTTGATGGGTCTCAACAATACAGACCCAATGATACACAGCCAGTATCCGAAGTCGGACAGTATTGCTTTGACATCAACTGGTTTCGCATCCGGACGTTCCCTCCGACTGGGTAAACGCGTTTTCATGACCAGGTTTGCGGTCACAAGGAGCACAAGATCGATGAAACCAGCTGCCCTATAGTAACCAGTCAACGTGAAATTCATCGGCAGGTTGCATTGCGCACCTCACTCCCCAGGCATACCCAGCACTGCCATTGAACAAATTATTAAGCATGATGGAGTAGATGACGGCACCGAGCGACGAGCCTGCAAGGAGGTCGGCGTAATACAAGTGAAATAGGCAAAAGACTTGCCAGCCAAGACTACACCCATTGCAGCAGCGCGTCGCCGCCGGAAGTAATGTGATGTGACAGATATGGCTGGAAGGAACAGAAGGCCCATTCCAATGCCCATTCCGATGCCTTGTGCCAAGAATATCTGATAGTATTGATGTGGCTTGGCAAGCGATAACATGAATATCCTGGATTTAAGTTGATACAGGCGTTTTGAGGATGGTGTATCAGGACTTACGAGAAGAGGTAGATGAGCGACCCCGCCCCTATGCAGTGGTGGAAGTACCTGCTCGGAGGGAATGCTTAGATATCAGATGACAACCGGGTAACGAAGACTGTCACCCTTCATCAAACAGCTTCCCGGCGGGTAGACCTCCAGCAAAGAGCAAGAAGGTCTGTACTGAACCAATCCAGCTGATGTCACTCGCGACATACTCCGAAAGGTAATGGGACTGAAGACGGACGTGAGCGGTGAGCTGGGTGTAGGCTGCGGGAAATGCCTACGGAAGTAGTATGCCTGATATACGCCGAATGACTGCACCGTGCCGAAGGTGCAGAAAAGTATCATGGACCTAGAAAGCCACGCGAAGGCCGCATGTGAAAAAAGGAGGTCTGACATGGAGTTGACACATACCCGCCAAGGACAGTTAGCCACGCTTGCAGCCCGCCTTCGGGAAACGGAGATGGGGCTGGAACCTGAGGGGGCTTTTCGACATGAGCAGCAAGTTCAGCATCAGCACTAGAGTTATCGCTCTTTGTGAGGGCCAAGTTGGACTTGCTGTCGTGAAGAGTCCTTCCGCCATCAGGAGTTGTGGTCATGGCTTGTACTGAGGAAAGGGGACGAAAAAACAGCTGTGGGAGGTCATTGTGAGTACTTTAGGACATTGGAATAGATCGTAAGGGTGCTTCTCTTCGGGCATGCTTGAATTGACACGAGGCATCATATCAAGAATCCCTAGATCTCATTGGGTATAGGACGAAATCTGCAGATTCACACAAGGATCAACGCGACACGGTGCCCCGATTTATCAAGCACAAGTACGTTAGCTTCCCTGTCGCCGCACGAGATGGGCGCCAAGATCTGCCTAGACTTACTACTAATAGTGCTGCTAGTCACAATTGCGTTATTATTTTTCACCGTCTTCATCGTTGCTCGCAGCAGTCAACTTGAAGGAAATTCCGGTGGCCGGACTCGCATAAAATGTGGTTCTTCTTGGCCGCCATGGCACCGCAAGATCGCTCTCAACGTGGTTACAAGCCAGGTGGCACTCATCACCGGACAGCCGCGAGAGTCGCTCTCATGTATAATCCACATGAACTTGAACTTCAACCTAGCCACGGGGTTATGCGTCAATTGTGACGCTCAGCCGCACGTAGCAGAGCCGAAATAAAAAAACATAAACCCGATTTTACAGCCTACCTCTGGGAACACGCCGAATAAGCGATGCGACGACTCTGCATGCTAGCTAAATGCCCATTTCAGACTAGCACAAAACCTGCATTTTGAGCGAGAAGACTCCACACCAATACGATGTAATACATTACCGAGACTTGTTGCTTTTATAACACCTTTTCTGTAACAGTTCATCGGGAAAAATAAGCGATATTGGCCGTGGTGAGACTCAGAGTTGTCGAAGGGAACATCATCCTCACTTGGGATAATATCTGATTATCTAATCACTTTCCAAACGGACTCTTTTTTGAAAGTTTTATCATCATCCCTATGGCTTTTGACACCTGGTACTTAGGACCATTTGCTGTCAGACAATAACCAAGCGTTGCTAAAATCAGTGTCCACCAAGCAAATACTCAGATTCGCAAGCTGTGCTGTCCTTCCTGTCGGCCATCCCATCTTCCCACTTGTGTGAGTACTACTAACGGTATTTCTCTCATCGCCATTTTATCCAAGGTCCTTACTCTTTTCATAGCGTTTGAGCTCACCTTGGCAGCTGCGCAAATATGCCCTTGAAAATTCGTAACGACTTATGCCATATATTTCCAAACATCGGTCAAATTGCTTCCTATCGGAAGAATCTTCACTCATGGCCTAAATCCGTGTGTATCTTGGTTCCTGACACTTAGGCTCTCTTTCTATCCTCATGTCATATACAAAGATGTTAATTTCCTACGATGTTATCCTCTGATTCTCAATCCGGTAGTTCGGCTGTGATATTGATATCATTTGACAGAATGGTTTACTTTGGGTCCACGTTTTCAGTGCCCCAGAGCTGTTGTTTCGAATTGGTTAGTACTCACCCAACTTGTCCTGATGATATGATCGACAAACTCTATAAAAAGCCGGCAGAATATTCGGAATAAGTCACCGTCCTCCCCGTCAGTCCAGTAGAACATGGCAAACCATCTCCCTCATCATCCCCTCTTCACTACTCGGGTCGAGTTTCTTCCCACTGATGAGCGCGTGTCCCTCTCGTACCAACGGGCCAGACTTCTCATGCACACCTACAGTACGTTGACCTCTTGATCCTCAAACGTATGACGCAGATCCCATGTCCCTTGAATCTAGATCTCTCGGCTTCTGATGTCCAAGTGTGTTCTCCAAAGTACTGGGCCATGATGACAGACCCTATCATGTCACTCGATACTGCCATGTTTACTATACTGGCTGCTCACGTCGGTCTTACCATTGGAACACTTTCTCGGCATCTTCACAAACGCCCAGACCTCCGTCCTCTCGTCAACCGTCTCTTGCGTTTTGACACTGTTGGCATCTATCTCCTCACAGAGAGGGGCCACGGTCTAGATGCTTTCAACATCGAGACAACAGCTACGAAGACCCCTGAGGGCTTCATTATTAATACACCTCGCGAAGAGGCATGCAAGTACGTACCTTCTTTTAAGCATGAGCGGCCCTGTGATGAAATTGCATATAGGTTCATGCCTGCTTCCACCCCATCCTTCGGTATCCCGAAGGTCGCTTTGGTTATGGCCAGGCTCATGATCGACAGCGAAGACCGTGGCCCTCGATTCTTCATTGTGCCCGTCTGCAACGAGCACGAAATGTTCGAAGGTGTGGAATCGATCAGACTTGGCGCTCGTCCCGGAACTTGCCCTCTCGATTTCTCTATAACGCGTTTCAATCACGTCCATGTTCCATTCAGTGCACTTGTGTCGTCGAATATCTATGACCATTCTCTTCCAGCCTCGCCGCTGGAGAAATGGTGGGATGAGGTATGGCGCATACCTCTCGGAACTCTAGCTGTCACAGCGCCCTGGATTTCTTCCATCAAGGCAGCTGCGTTCATTGCCGGTCGCTATTCTATGCATCGGTCCCTCGTGGGGAAAGGGGCCAATCCCATACCGATTATTACATTCAGGACTCAACAGTGGCCTATCGCCCACGCAACCGCTGTTGGCCTCGTTATGAGCAATTGGTTCCCAATAGTGACCAAACATAGCGCTGAGAAATCTCTGGATCATCGTGTCAGACATGGTATTGCGGTCATCGTTAAAACCACTGTTTGTCGACACTTCCAGCGCTGCGTGCCCGAGGTTGCTGAAAGATGCGGTGCACAAGGCACCTTTGAGCACAATTACGTCGCTCGCATTGAGGTTCATACACATTTATTTCATTTAATGATACATTGACATATCGTATTCATGCAGAATGACGGGAAAGGCGTGATCATCGCTGAGGGCGATGTTCTCACTTTATGCATACGCCTATTCTCAGAGCTCCTCCTCCAGCGTTACAAGATGCCTCTTCCAGACCCAAGCGAGTCGCTTCTCGCTCGGCACGCAGCTTCTATATTGGAGGAGAATACCAGCCTTCTTAACAGCTTGCACGGGGGACACCGTAGCGAGTCATTCAACTCTCTCATCCTTCCTCAGGCGGAGCTTGCGGTTGAAGCCATGGGTCACGCGCTTGCTTATTCTGCCGGTTTGAAATCTGGCCTTCCGAAGCCAATTCTTGATGTGTACGAATGTGCCGTCATCCGCCGCGATCCAGCATGGTATTCGGAGAATGCAGGCTTAACCCGAATTCTGCAACGCATTCGTGAAGATGAGGCCATCACATCAACCCTTCCCCATCTTGATACTTACCTCAACAACTTGGCCATTGAGGAATACGTCTCTGCGCCCATCGTTTCTGACGAGGCGTGGAAGGAATACCACGAAGCGATGCCCGTTTTCACTGGCAACGCTATTCCCATTAATGATCAGGTACAGGCCATGTTATAGGCTGTTCCATCGTGAGTGTGTTAATCATGTCTCTAAACTCCGCAGCTTACATCGTTTCCTTCTCTCGCAGTCGAGTTCGTTCTTCTTTGGCTGATGTTCTTAGAGCACCCTTGAGGCTTCTGGAAGCTGTACGTACGCTATTTTTGCAATTCCCGGAGATTCATCTCAGCGCGCACTCCCTCGGATATCGGTGATGACCGTGCATAGTGTAATATTAACTACCTAGTACTGAGATTTTTTATTTTTTCGTATGTTTTTTGTAATTGATGTACCACGAACTTTTCTACTTACCGTATGGACTTAATGTCATAGACGATTCTCCTGACCCTGTATTTCTTTCATCTACGCATTGCTATGAATTGGCAGTTAACTTGTTTTATTCTGAGAAACGACTATCTTCCAATGGGCGTGCAGGCAAAACCCTAAACACATCCTGCATCGCACATTCATTCCGCCAAATTCCATGTAGAAAGAATGGAACATGTGTGCCCCACGCAGATCATATCTCACTGCATTTTCTTGCGTCGAGAGTCAGCCGGGTTCTTATTGGAGTACCTGGCATAGACTCACAGAGGCAAGCTTGAATTCAAGATCGCATCAGCCCTTGATACGGCCAGAAGATCCGATAGACGCAGGGGAAAGCACGTATGCCATCTATTTAAGAGACCAATTGCAAGTTCTGTTTTCAAAGTTCAAAGGTTATCCTGTCACGTACGCACATATAAGTAGTACCCCATGGTCAGTGGTCAAACGTTCATGGGGTATACAATCTAGGTATTTGTGCGAACGTTCCTGACCTGACCTGAAATTCCCATCATCTTGGGCGTAATGGAGCTGAATTCGGATTCGCTGACACAGACAGACGCATAGTTTTGGCTCAACTCTATTACCCAGTGTGTTGCGGCTGATAGGCTACACCCCCGGCTATAGTTCCGACTTCCGGTTTGCTATCGTACGAGAAAATTCGAAGACGAAGTGCTAGAAGGAAAGAACGATATTGCGTCGAATCGCTTCAATCATGAGCAAAGACTACCATCGTCATCTGCTCGGATCCGGTGGTTGATGATTTAGAGAGAGGCCCAAGCTGGCGGGCACGGCGGGGTCGGATATAGCCTAGCACTAGTATGGCAGGTAGTCTTTCATTAAGTGAATTACATACGGTCTAACGTGCAATAAATCAATCAATCAAGTTCGGTGGATTCATCGAAAGCGGAATGATTGTGAAGGTTATCGCATATGGACCGAGCGAATCAGCGTTCAAGACTAGTTTGGTTAGGGATCAGTCATGGCGCAAGATGCAAGGACTCTTCAGCCAAACTCAGGCGTAATACAAAACTGTTACAACTGCCAGTGAGTCTCGAGATCATGTGAAGAAATACCTGATACGACACATATGCTATAGCTGCAAACAGGATCAAGAACCGTGCTTGCTTTCCTGCAATGTTTCAAAGAACTGCCTGACGTCAGCTTCGCCAACTATTCTGCCTTCCTGAGCGAACGGCCGGAGATATGCGAGTAAGTCATCCCTATGAAAATGCACAATGAAAGATTCGTCAAGAGCCCATTTGATGAATATACCAACCGCATATCGTTGAAAGCTCGGATTCCATCAATCGCCCTATCACGAGGAAGCCGTTCCAATGCACGCATACCGAGTTCCTCCAAGGAAAGAGCTGACATTAAAAATTCGTATCAGCAAGTCACTGCTTCGGATAAGAACTAGATGTATACCAGAATCAGGATCTTCGGGGGGCTCGTAAGTTTCTTCTTCCTCAAGGAGATATGGATGATCGCTGAGAGATGGAAAACACTGGAATTCGCCGATGAACGGAAATGCAAGAAAGCGTGCGTATGGGAAGCTTACACGACTGCAGCGACACCACCGTCCGCGCCAACCTTCAGTCAAGAAAACATCGCCCTCACCCAGGGCTACTTTTGTGTCTGACGGTTGCTGTGAATTCTGAAATATTGCTTGGGCAATCAAATTTGGTGCTGGGGCAAGACAAGGAGAGGATGACTCTGGTAAAACGTGTTGTTTTTTCCGCTCTGGTGCCTCTGAGTGAAAGGAATGCGATCGGCTTCGTTTTTGCCCAGGGCCTGCCAAGGAATCATCTATATCTAGTAGTTCATCTTCCATGGTTGTCGGAACATCCACGCATAAAGGGTTACCCCCCAGTTTCCTCCATGGGCTATCTTCTGAGTCGCGAACCACCATTATGACACCTTGTGTACCGGCATACCGACGAAGGATGTCGATCGATCGAACGCACGAAGAGCAGACGAATGCATCGTAGTCCTCAGCTGATATGAGCGGCATGGGCAGCCCTGAGGAGGAGGCCTCAGACTGGTTGTCTTCGGTATCATTATTGTGGTCTGAGACTTCATTTTCAGGAATGGGCGACGATTCCCGTGAGGATGGTCGTGTTCGCAAGTGTAGACACGACTCGTGGAACCAGTCCTTTGGAGACAAGGTGTATCAATGACAACCAACATGAATTTATTGCGCGCGCACGCACCTCGCATGCAAGACACTGGATCATGGTTTCCCTCTCGCATTTTGGATCATATGGTCGGCCACATCGACAAAAGATGCTCCTAAAATTCTGATCATAAGAATTTTCCCTGTTTTCCTCCTCTAGGCTGCGATGCAAAGTACACCCATGTGGGATAGCAGCTGTTGGGCAATCACATCGGAAATTGCGCTTGGGGAATAATTCTATTTGCTCGTGATCCGTGTGACACGCGATGGAACACGAAGAACACAGGCCGCGGGGCAACTTGCAAGTGAGGCAAAGGTACACGGCTTGCCTGATTGGACCCAGGGAGTACGTGCAGCGAGAGAATTCGTGGGGAAGAGTCAAAGCTGCTTCTCGAAGGAGTTCGTCCTGAGACGCAACGAATTCCGTCAGAGAACCCAAAGAAGTCATTCTCTGACTTCGTGTTCACAAACTTCAAAGTGGGTTTGTATAGCAGATGTAGGACCTGGTAAGTACTACTTACCGTCCAGGCAGGAGATAATTGCAGACTCGCCGCAGAGTTCAACTTGAGACAAGAATTTAGACGCCTTCGATGTAATGCAGATGAAGTCACGTGCCCGTAGTACGCACTTCCGAGTCGTTCTCTAAGTCTTCTCGCTCTCTCACTGTGAGATTCTCTCAGCTCTGGCTAGTCAAGCGACCCTTTGGGTGACGTTAGCAGCCTGGACTGCTTTATCCGCTTTTCATCTGTACACGGTCACTTGCAATTGCATGTGAACTCCATCGGCAATTCAAATATTCAAAGTTCAACCGTTTGCTTTGACAATTATCTTCTGCCTGGGGCCAGGCTGTCCAAATGAACTCGTTCGATCTCTATTTGACTCCTCCATATTTGGAGATGGGCGGTTTGCTCGAAGATGGAATTGCGTGAAGAGCTTTGGAGCATATCGCGCTCAATCCAATATTTTTTGCAGGTGAGTTCAAAACCAAACCCATCTGGATAAAATTGATGTCATGTGGCCTCAGGATCAGGTCTAACCTGCAATGCCTTATCGGATATCGATATAAATATGCATGTGTACATAATGAAATGACTATTGAGCGACGTGGTTCACACCAGTCATCCTTTCATCTTAGGCTACACTTCCTTGGCCATACCAGATGGCTACCCTCGACATCGACGAAGTTCGTGCTTCCTTCCCGTCCCTGGAATCAGGGTATATCTACGCTGATAATGCGGGAGGATCACAGACTGCTCAAGGAGTGATCGACCGGATCGTAGACTATCTGACCAACACCAATGTGCAGTTAGGAGCTGACTATTTTGTTGGCAAGCTGAGCACCCAGCGCGTGGATGAGGGCTCTTTCACCATTGCAGAGTTATTCAATGCTGCTTCCATCGACGAGGTCGGGTTCGGGCCCAGTTCGACGATGGGTTTGGAGAACATCGCTAGAGCACTTGAAAACGATATCCAACCTGGAGATGAATTCATTATTACCTATGAACATGAAGGTTTCTGACGTTATTTTCCTGTTAGAGAAAACAACTCAACGCATTTCTTAGCCAACAACGGTCCTTGGAAGCGTCTGGCTACGAGGTGCAATGCTGTGGTCAAATACTGGGAACCTACGCCAGTTTCTGCGGAAAACCCTTACTCAGTCACATACAAGGTCGAAGACCTGTTGCCACTGGTTTCTTCGCGAACCAGGCTGGCTGCCATCACCGCGTGCTCCAATATTTTGGGATCGTTGGTTCCCGTGGAAGAAGCAGTGAAGGCACTTCGCCAGCGTGCAAAAGAAAAGGGGGCAAAAAAGGTTGAGGTGTCTTTGGACTGTGTTGCATATGCACCACATAGAAAAATGGACGTGCAACAGTGGGATATTGATTACTGCGTGTTTGCTTTGTACAAGGTTTCGATATCCGCAGCTCCTTTCGATTTTGCATCTGACACTGTTTTGTAGGTGTACGGGGCTCATAATGCAGCCGTCTACGTGCGGTCGGCGGCTCTGCAGACATCTCTTACGTCCATCGCACATCATTTCTTGGAGGTGAACGACAAACCATATAAGTTGCAACCAGGTGGTCCAGGCTACGAACTGGCGTATGGTGCAACGGGAGTCGTGCCATATCTGAAGTCATTGACGCCAGAAGATGATCTTACAGCATCTTTCAACGCAATCGCAAGCCACGAGCAAAAGCTTCTGGCCCCTTTACTCCGCTTTTTGACGGATGCAAAACAATTTGACAGGGGTGTTCGCATTGTGGGAACAAGCGAAATCAATCTCTCAAGGGTTCCCACTGTCAGTTTTGTTGTCGTCGGACAGAACGCGATCAAGAGCAAGGATATAGTAGGAGCATTTGATAAAAAGGGAGGAGTAAGTCCGACTTTTGATCCTTATTGTACTTGATGATGCATGTTGCACAGATTGGAATTCGATATGGCCACTTTTACGCGTATTCTCTTGTTGACAATCTACGCCCTAAACTGGACGTGAATGACGGGGTCGTCCGCATCTCACTTGTCCACTATAACACTGTCGAGGAAGTGGAGAAGATCGTGGACGTTTTGAAGGAAGTTTTGGGTTGAGCAATAGTGTAGAATTATGTGAAAATGTATGTAAGGTATCTGGGAAAACATTTTGAGGATGTATTTTTCAACCTCTTTTTACGAGCTCGTAGTAAGCTGTATCATTATGTCGTTGAGTAGAAGTTTGCTTATCTAAGCACGGAAGTCCTCGTCCGGAACTTCGATCGTCTTGTGACCTGTCCTTGATCATGCACATGATTCATTATCATTCGCCCCAGATAGTACTGCAGTGAAGCAGCCTGAAATCAAGCGCTAAGCCTTCAAGCTTCCTGATTCTCGTATTATCCACCAGAGTCCACCATGGCTATCACTAAACCATCTAGCGGTCCTGACCCCATTCTGCTCACGCTCTTCGCGAATCGTTTCATGAGCGTCGCAGAAGCAATGGGCAGGTCTTTGCAACAAACTTCGATCAGTACTAACATAAAGGAACGCTTGGACTTCTCCTGTGCACTCTTCGCTCCTGACGGCGATTTAGTCGCAAATGCACCTTTCATCCCGATTCACCTTGGATCTATGAGTTTGTGAGTCTTTAAAGCAGCTGCTGAGTATCTTTGGAGCGCAGCTTAATCTGGTGCCAGTGCAGTGAAGTACCAAATGAAGCTCCATGGAAAGGAGTTGAAAGATGGTGATGTGCTAATGACCAACTCTCCTCATGCTGGGGGATCGTACGTGCAGCTTCCTTCACATTTGCACATATTCATCGAGAGACAGCCACTTGCCGGACATCACTATCATCACTCCAGTTTTTGACAAAGGGACTAATGAGATCATATTCTTCACTGCCTCCCGAGGACACCATGCTGATATTGGCGGGATACTGCCTGGGTCTATGCCGCCCACGTCTGTGAATATATTCGAAGAGGGAGCTGAAATCGTGAGCCTGAAGATCGTAGATGGCGGCATGTTCGACAAGAAAGGGCTGTACGAGTATATGGTTGAAAAACCAGCACAATATCCCGGGAGCTCGGGTTGCAGGAATATCAAGGACGTCGAGAGTGATCTCAAGGCGGTAGGTCACTCGAAAATACTCCTTTCAGATTTCGTTGCTCACTCATGTTTTGAAGCAAATTGCGGCCAACCACAAGGGAGTTCAGCTAATCAGAGCAAGTTTGTCACATTAACCATTTGCCCGGCGCATGCACTGACTGTCATTTTGGCTGCAGTCGTTGATGATTACAGTCTAGAAACTGTTCAAGAATACATGTATCATATCAGGACTAATGCCGAGAACTCGGTTCGAAGCCTGCTACGCGACGTCGTAAAACAGTCTGGCACTAATTCTCTCAGTGCCGTGGACTATCTGGATGATGGAACTCCAGTGAGTTCCAATCGCCGTTCACACAAAGAAAGTCATGACATTGTTCAAAGATTCAACTGAAGGTGGAAATAAACGAGGAAGAAGGATCTGCTGTTCTAGATTTCGAGGGGACAGGGTGCGAAGTTAGGGGAAACCTAAATGCCCCGATTTCAGTGGTGCACTCCGCTGTGATCTATTGCATGCGTGCAATGTTGAATGTTGACATCCCGCTCAACGCTGGCTGTCTTGTCCCCATCGAGAGTACGTTCTTTGGTACAAACCGAAAGTCCAACGATATATTGACGTGAAATACTGCAGTCAAGATTCCCAAAAAATCCCTTCTTTCCCCATCCAGGACCGCTGCTGTGTGTGGCGGAAATGTATTGACCTCGCAGCGCATCGTAGATGTAGTTCTCAAGGCTTTTCACGCGTGTGCTGCCAGTCAAGGGTGCACCAAGTTCGTTATTCCTTTTCAAATAATTCTATTCTAAATATTTTACAGCAACTTGACATTTGGTACGGGCGGTAAAGATAAGAATGGCGTGGCCATTGCTGGATGGGGTTATTATGAGGTCTGACGTTTCATTATGATTGGCATTGACATTGACGTGCGTTCTTTAGACCATTGCAGGTGGATCAGGAGGCGGTTCAGGATGGCATGGCACATCGGGTGTACATACTCATATCACAAACACCCGCATAGGCGATGTCGAAATTCTTGAACGCCGCTATCCCGTTCTTATACACCGCTTCGGTCTTAGACCAGGCTCTGCAGGGAAAGGTAAATGGAATGGCGGTGATGGTGTTATCCGAGAGTTCGAGTTTATGCAAGGGATGCAAGTGTCCATTCTAAGCGAAGTATATCATTTCGGGTGTCGTCTTCCTCCGGTGAAACTCACATGCGCTGCAGAGGCGCACACGTGCACCATACGGCATGGCAGGCGGTGAGCCCGCCATGATGGGACGCAACACTTGGATTAAACAGCGCCGCGCCGAAGACGGTGATATACCCGAAGAGGCTTCCGAGGAAGATCTGGGGCCACGGTACGTCAACATAGGAGGGAAAGCGACGGTGTTCATGGGAAAAGGAGATCGCCTATTGATTGAGACACCTGGTGGTGGAGGTTGGGGTAGGCCTGACGAAGGTCAGTTGGAGGCTACTGACGAATACAAGCATCCCTGGGAAGCAAGAGGAAGTTTCGCAGAGAGAGCTGCTGCACAAGCTGGATTCTAGGGGCTATTTCATGGCAAGGGTATGTTTTCCGAGTTGGGCGTGTAATGCGCAGCACCATTCTAACGTCATGTAGCACTGCAATGCAGTCACGGTTGTATCGATTTCGACTAGTCCACGTAGTCGACATTAATATGCTCCAATAATGCACTGACAGCAAGACTTGAGCTAGACACAGCAGTTCTTCAACTGTCGAAACCAATGAAGCTTACCTGACTCTGTTCCACGTATAAAGTAATTTATCCTTGACAGATTATTGTCGTAAGTTACACCTTGCTCGGGACCAACTCGCCACGAACATGACACTCTCAGAGAAGTGCTTCCTACTAGGTCCTAAGCTGGTTCGGGATCTTTTAGACCAATCACAGTCCTCCTATAGGACCCGAATTTGTGGGCACTTCTTTACATGTGTTAGGCCCAGCTCGAGTTAGAATTGTCTAGCGACCGCCGCATGCCGCCGCTCTATCAACAACTTAAAGTCACACTGATGTGGTACAGGAGAATACGAGGCTCTCCCTACGTCTCCCCTTGTTTCAGACTCATGCGCTAGTTATGACCTTTACGATTACACGATTCGTCTCTCTGGGACTTTCTGCTGGAGCGAGCAAGACCTCCTTGCGTTTCTTTTCCCCAACAAGCCCAAGATGTATCAATATTCATCCTTTCTCGAACCCAATTAGGACCCCTCCCCGCCGATTGTATAGTACTAGTACAGTTAGAACCGCCAAGGCCTTTGGATCTGCAGCTGCAGTTGCAGTAATCGCTGGTGGAGCCTCACTCTTCTTTGGTCTGGCACGCTCTCGAGATACCGGTACTCCAAACCCGACAGCGGAAGCCGTCGTCGAGGTTCCCACTATTCCTCAGACTGGTTCTGAGCCGATACGCAATTTTTCCCAGGCCCTCGAAGACCTGCAGGCAGAATTCCCAGAATCCTCTATTGTATCTACCGACCCCAGTGAACTGTATGCTTACGCACAGTCGGCGTACTCTCAATTTGTTGGTCAGTTTTTTTTTCAGTCTTCTTCGAGCTCTAGACTCTATTATTTCACAGGATCACCGCATACCATTGTTGTACATGTTCGAAGCACCGAAGATGTTGTAAAGGTAGTAAAAATATCTAACAAGTATCTAGTCCCAATTGTACCATACTCAGGAGGGACTAGCTTGGAAGGGAACTTGTCTGCTGTACGAGAATACACTGCTGTGTCATTATAACCCTTTCTGACCTGAATCTTGTTCGACAGCCATCTTCTGGATCAATATGTGTTGATCTCTCTGCTCTTGACAAGATCATAGCAATCAATGGTGGGCAGTGATGCTACATCCCCCTTGATGCTGATCTGATGTTTGGTCTTAGAGTCGGATGCAGACGTAGTTTGCCAAGCTGGGGTCACCTGGAATCATCTGAATGACACGCTGAAGGAAAAGGGTATGTCGCTGTGTCGTTGGCATCACAAGTGTGACTGATATATTCTCAGGCATTCCATTGTTTTTCCCGGTATGTAATAAGCAAAATGAAATCATTTCTTCCTAGTCATAAGGGTCTAGCTTGATCCCGGACGCGATGCCACAATAGGTGGCATGATCTCAACTGGGTGCTCTGGAAGTGAGTTGGAACGTAGTGAAACCCGAAGAAATCTGACGAACTCGCTTTAGCCAACGCGGTCAAATATGGAACAGCGAGAGGCGAATGGATTCTTAATGCCGTGAGTGGGCTTTTCAGTTATGTTAGGAATATCATTTGGCTTATGGGGGACGTTTGTAAGACGGTGGTGCTTCCATCGGGAGAAGTGATCAAAACGCGACAGCGCGCACGCAAGTCATCAGCAGGTTTTGATGTCACCAAATTGTTCATAGGCGCCGAAGGCACTCTAGGAATTATCACGGAAGGTGGGTGGAGTGTGTCCGTGTATATTTACTTGATCTTACTCATGTTTCTCCGTGCTTTTTGGCGGCATCTCATTCTGCTATAGCTACATTGCGTCTAGCTCCCGTTCTGCCGAGTACTGTTGCTGTCGCACAATTCCCTGATATTCGGCATGCAACGAATGCGGTATGTGACATCTTGAACCATGGCGCAGCACTACGTGAGTTAGAATCCCTTCGAGGTGCCGAGTGCTAAGTAGGGCGTGCCTTTCCCCACAGAATGCGTCGAGATCATCGATGAACTTACGATCAAGGTGCTAAACCAATTTGGGACGTCGGCGAGAAAGTGGCCAGAGAAAGTTACTCTCTTCTTCAAGTTCCAAGGCTCGGACGATGCGATTCAGGAAACATCACGCTATGTGGAAAGCGCGATTATGAAGCATGGTGCGACCGACTACCAACTTGCTTCAAACGAGCAGGAAAGCGAGGATATCTGGCAGGACCGGAGAAATGCGCTTTTCGCGTGCCTTGCATATCGTCCGGGATGTAAAGGATGGATCACCGACGTATGGTAAGTAAGTGATGTCATTCCTGGGATGCCGACCCAGCGATGACACCACATCGTTTGCTCGTCTATATGTGGTTCGTTGACTATATTTGTCTAGTGTCCCAGTGTCACGCCTACCCGATCTTATCAGTGCTGCGAAGAAAGACTTTGAGGAACTTGGTCTAGTTGCCCCGATTGCTGGCCATGTTGGCGATGGTGCGTTCCTTGGCATACTTGTGTACGTATATATTCATGCTGTGCTATGAAGGTAACTTTCATGCTCTCGTTCTCTATGCGGACGACGCCGAGCTTGCCCTTGTTCGAGAAGCGGTTAGCAGGATCAATCGCAAAGCTATCGAACTCGAGGGAACGTGTGAGTGCTGTCTTTGGTCAAGTTTAGTGTTTATAATCGAGTTCACGCTTCAGGCACCGGTGAACACGGCGTTGGTACGGGTAAACGCAACTACCTCTTGACTGAACTTGGAGAAGGCACAGTAGCCCTCATGAGAACGATCAAGCAGACGCTAGATCCCCACAACTTGTTTAATCCAGGAAAGGTAAGCAGTTCCTCTGCGAAACTAGATATTTGACACGATTGTGTTTCACAGCTGTATCCTGATGTTTCCCCGCCAACCGACACAAAACCGTTGACAGAAGGTCATGCCATTTTGAATACGAAGCTGGCCAGTAACGAATCTTGAGTTTCAAAGCCAGGTGCTTGTGGTTTTTTTTCACCTTTAAAGGTTGTACCGTACGTATCCTCTTGATGACATCCTGTTCCTTGTGGGAGGGGCGACCGAGTGTTGACCAATCAGCTATTTTGATTATTATTCAATGGTCCTGATTCAGATTTGCACGCCCACTGGGCCGCAAGGAAGGCCTTTGTCCCGTCTTAGGTGATGTCTTAGTACTCTTGGTGGGAGCCCTGAGCAGGGTCAGGTATTGCGTGATTTTTCGAGCATTTTGCGAAGATGAGGTATCCTGCAAGACTTCCGACATTATCATGCCCCTATGTTCGTTGAGCTTGTAACTTTTGCTTCGATAGAGTAGATTCCGCTCGACGTCAGAGTGCTGTTGCAAGTACTAGTCTAGGCCTTATGGATAATAGACTTACTAGTTCAACATCCCAGGTTAATTTCTTCAAGCGTTCGCGGCAAAATGGCAACCTCGGCTGTCGCCGTACAAAGTCCACTCCGAATGCTAGTGCTCTTGATCCGCTTGTCGGTATTCTTATTAGTTGTGCCAGACAGGCTCTAGTACTCTTACTCGATACAGGACGCGTTGAGGAATGATTTACATAAAACACTCGTGATCGGCTATGTGCAGTCTCATGACCCCCCCACTCCTTGGCGCTCCCCAGGCATGGTCAGCTGACATCTAAGTTCATCGGTCTATCACTGATTCACGGACTAGACCCATACAAGCAACACAAATCTCTCCTCTAATAATATGTACAAGTGAGTAAACAAGAACCACAGCATCGTCGTGGGATGACCAGCTTTGACTAGACCAAGCTACGTGTGATGATGAGAAACTGATAACAAATGCGCGGATTTATACCACCAAAATCAAAGATCTGGAGAATCTTCTTTTGTGGTGCATGTAGTAGGGCCATTATTTAATGGGCTAGCTTCCTTTCTTCTAGGGAGGCTATCTTTTTTACCTACAGAGGACAACAAAATCCACTTTCGCCCACCACTAGACCGCTCGCCGCGTGGTAGGATCATTGGTTTCCACTTAAGTTCCCTTCTATTGGGTCGCACAACCGATTTCTACCTTGGACTCGTCCCCATACTATTCATCATTGCAGGACTCGTCATTCGTCATGCCCGGAGGACCGCTGAATATGCCCAGAAGGACTTCCCAGATGTTGCGCTTCGTAGTCGTTGGAGGGAGCATCGCAGGTGTCGCTTGCGCATATGCGCTACAAGAAGCGGGTCACCAAGTTTTGGTTGTGGAGCAGGGCGACGGGAGATGCGATGTATGTATTCCATTTATCATTGGACGATGAGCTTGAGACCCATCCTAGAGTCACGGCGGAATACGGTCTCCACCAAATATGACGCGCCTATTGAATCACTGGGGACTCGGACCTGCTATTGCCCGGGTTTCAGTAAAAGCCAACAGGTTTACTTTCAGGGACGGTGAGTGACGCGCAAGGAGATCTCCGTTATCCGTCAGTATTCATATCATTTCCTTGCAGGGAAATCTGGGGAAGAACTCGGCCCTCTCGTACTGCACGAGAAGCTTATGAACGCGCTGGCAGCGGATTTTCTATATATGCAGGTTCGCCACATTTGTGATATGCGACATCTTCGGATTTTTGATGAAAAATAGCATGGAGCACTGCACGCGATGTTTGTCGAGTTTGCCAAAAGTGCTGGCGTCCAGTTCCGATATAACACAGGAAGTCGTCTCGGTTGATCCGTGGAAGGGCGTGGTGATCACGCGCAAGGGTGCTAAATTGTCTGCGGATGTGATTATTGGTGCGGATGGCTACAGGAGCGTCGTGCGTCCTGTGGTGGTTGGTCCTGAAGGAATGAAAGGCGTTTTGGATAAGCGCGTGTCGGTGAAGTAAGTACTGCTTCTGCTGATCATCATTTCTTACGGCTGATGCGGATTGGCGCTCGTAGCATCACTGTGCCTACAGACCTGATGCGACAACACAAGGATCTTGTACAATTAACGGTCTCACCCGAGGTATGAAGATCTTAAAGATGACGTTCGCATCCTTATATAACCTTAATTAGTGGTCAATATGGCTGGGTAATGATTGCGCGATGCATGGGCTACTCACCGTGTGTACCCTGGTCACAAATACTTAATAGAACATTACCTAACTTTCCAAAAGGTTGATCCCCGGTCATCCAAGAAAGAATATGGCATAGTCATGCATGTTCCTACAGATGGAAAACCAGCACATAACTCATGGGCGCAGTCACAACCTTTGGATGAGAAGTTTTTGAAGCTGGACCGCTTTGAACCTAGGTACATTTATGCTTCGTTTCCCTCGACTTCGCTGATGTTGTTGAACAGAATACAAAAGCTAGTAAGACTTGCGCAGACTATGACACCAACTGGCCATATTATTCATGAACCCTTTGATAATTGGGTTCATGAAGGCGGAAAGGTAGTACTAGTTGGTGAAGCAGCCCACCCATTGATGGTATGTATGTTTTCTTCCTACTCATGGACATCGCCCAATGATCGCTGGTTTCCGCAGCCCAACGGGTCACACAACGCCGCAATGTCGATAGAAGATGCCATGACACTATCGACTCTCTTTTCTCTCCCAGCATCCAAATCGCATACATCTGTTCTCCTTTCCGCTTACGAAGAGCTGCGCCAGCCACGTTGTGCTGCGACGCAAGCTTCTGAACTACGGAAACGAAATTTCATATGCTTGCCCTTGGGCCCCGAACAGCAAACTCGCGACGACGGTTTGCGAGATGCGAGAGCGCGTGCCTTGCTTGACTGGGACTGAAGCAGAAGAAGAGTTCTTACGTGACACATGGGAGGAATATATCGACCTATTCGCTTTTGACGCTCGGGAAGCGGTGGAGGATTGGTGGACTAAATGGGGGCCGGCTATATCACGCCCGCGGATGTCAGACTCTCGAATAGAGAGCGTGGTTGCTACATCTGCAAGTGGATATTTTGCAGGAAGCGGTAGCATGAGTGCTTTTGCAGGAAGTCGAACGAAGTAATGATACTTATACCATGAACGCTATTGACCTACACGACGACTCACCACAAGCTCAAGGACAATCAGTCTAGATGCGAGCATCTCATTCCATTCATATCGATACCATGTATTACCACCGTCATACGGGATTTAGACGTAGTCTCTGATCCGTTTCTTGCTGCTAACTATACTGCAACCTGATGTTTATTCACCGATGTGACCGTTCGTTTGCGTGGACAGCGTGGACACATTGCAGTCTAGACCATCAGATAGGGTGATATGTTGAACCCCGGTCGAAGCGAGACCGCACTCACCACGATGGGTGACAAGTACATATGCCACATTATGCCAAAGGGCATCTGGAAAGTTGGTATTGTGCTGAAGACACATTTTGGTCCCGATGCTCCCTCTGAAGGAGCGCGACAATATTGTTCGCGAAACAGGCCTGTGTCGAATTTCAATCAAAGAGCGTGCACACCAGCGCTACTGCGGGCATGGGGATACTAAATCTTAAGCGAAGAGCATACACGCACCAGCACTGGATTAGATCTGAGCCTGCGAGTTGCGCGTAGAATACCGTATATGATTCATGGTTACAATTGAATGTGAGATAGCGGCAAGGAATATTCAAACTAGCAAACCCACAAGAAGAAGCTGCGGATGACGCTGCCGCTGTCAGCACCACATGTGGAATATAGAGCCCAAACCTTGAAGTGTAGAGTCATGCATCGGCTGAGCGAGTATCTCTAACTCGGAGCAGGTGACCCAAGGGGAAATAATGAAGCGATTGTGTACTGATTGTAGAAACCTTGGATGCAAGATAATATCATCGTGAGATGAGTGTATCCGTCTATAGTGCGAGCGCTCTATTGAGGGTAGGAGGGATTGGGAGCATTCAAATGCACCCTTCTTTCCTCCTCCTTCTCCCTTGCTTGTTCTGCAAGCTGTGAAAGGGTATGAGCATTGTGGGTCAGTGATAAGGTAATTACACGAACGAAGGTTTGCCATGAGTGGTCAACTGACCGTGACCGCTGGAAGGCATTAGTATCTACACTACGTGAAT
This sequence comes from Suillus occidentalis, assembly GCA_016628085.1. NCBI lineage: Eukaryota > Fungi > Basidiomycota > Agaricomycetes > Boletales > Suillaceae > Suillus > Suillus occidentalis. The sequence goes on from JABBWB010000271.1 coordinate 20,457, forward strand.
ACATGAAGCTCGGAACTCACCTGCTGAAGGGCAGCCTGGCGCTGACTATGCGTGAGGATACCAGCGCCGATCAAGACGCCAATAGTCAAGCCTTGTGCCCACATTCGCACTTGAACAATTTTTTGAGGTATTGTCTGATGTCTGCACGTACGCGCGTGTTTGTATCAGTGACATGGAAGAACCGTCGACGTAGAGAAGTCACAAACCTATCTCTAGAAATAATGCCGCCGGCGACTGCCATTGACAGAACCCAGCTTCCAAGAATAATGCTGTATTGGTGTCGTGTTGCCCAGTCTCCAATTTTTTCTTTTGTTGTGAGAGCATTCCATCGTGCTTCTTCCTCTGCTGCTTCTCTGTCTAGTTCCCATTTACCTGCGCCGGTCCTGCGGAGCGTTAGAGGGAAATACTCAATTCAGGAATTTGGACTCACCAGTGTGCACGATCGAATTCCAAGCCGCGCCTTTCAGCCTGGATGGATAAGCAAGGCGCGATGACTATGACGGTACCCATAACCTTCAGAGGTAGAGGGAGTGCTCGGTAGGACGCCCATCGGCGGTTAAGCAGCAGTGAACCAGGGATAGCGACGGCTGCGCTTAAAAGTACGCCTTCTGCTGCACCACGGATAGTAGCATTGGTGTGGCCGTCTATTTCTTCCTGGCTGACTATCTTCATTGCTGTATTAGTGTGGGGCTTTGAACTTTGAAGAGCTCTCGTGGGCTTTCACGACGGCGACCTGCAAACAATCCAGACTTATATGTGACGACTGACGCCTAGGCGTGGAGTATTCATGGGCTGTGCCAGTTCACCGTGGGTCGCGTTCGGAGCGATACGGGCAATCCGCGTCATTGATTGGTTATCCCGAGTAATTCCGTGCGTGCTAATGAACTGCCTTTTCACCGATAACGCCATATTGAGGCGGCTTCCGTCATTAGCTTACATTTCCGCGTCCTCTCTACTACTAGGAAGTCCTTTTGGACGCTTACTATGACGGAATCAAATCACTTCCTTCGTCCTGAAAGACACGCGTGTGCCCTCAATCACAAGAGGCATATCCCGATCATCCGACGAAGCCCAGTCAACATACCATCTCCAGTACTGCTCACCCCAAGGATGGTCGTCTGGTTCCCGCCTTTGCACTCTCCCTTTCCGTAGCTCGTACACCAAAGAAGACCATGTCGCCTTCTCAGTTCACGTAGGTTGTTGAATCAGGTGTGCAGCTTACAATCGCCCAGTCGTAGAAAGGTTAGGGTTCTCCCTCGTGATACCCTTTCAACTCCTCCGAGTCATAAGCTGCAAGTTCTTTCTCCTTTCTCGCCTAGGTATAAGGCGTCACTAGAGCGCTTGTCGATGGACGTCACTGGCGTGACGACCCACTAAACAACCTGGAGAACGGACCCATACCGTGTACATTTGATAATTTGAATAACGCTATCGATTCTTACGTCGGGGTGCGAGGAGGCAAAAATATTGGAGAGGGAGATAGGACAGCAAATGAAGTAACAACCAAACATCGAGGGAGTCCCATCAAAGTGACGTGTATGTGCCAATTACTGCATACCACGAGATGCAATACCTCACATCGATTTCCTCGACTCCTCGTCGCAAAGCTCGTCGCGTACCTCCTAAATCACTGCTGTGGCGAACCAACGCTGGGGATGTGAATCGGCGATACAATCTAAGAGGAACTGAACGAGAACATCTGATGGAGCTAAGTGCACATCCGAACAACTCGAGGATCGTCGGTGACTAAAAGAAAAAGTTGGGAGATCTTCTGTTTGTTACCTCAGATCGCGCTTTGCTCCCTCCTTGAATTGTTCGCGTCAATCCCAGCCCTCGCTACAACACCACTGTTACAACTTCTTGGGCAGACAGTTTAACTCTGAGTCGCTCAATGATCACGTACACTGATCCGGCTTGAATAGATCGATGTCCACAATATTTTCCATGGTAACATCGATGTTTCAGCTACGGGTGGGTCAACGGCATCCGCCCTGAACCAATGCTACCGTCGCAAGTATACCGCTTTGATCCGTCCACCGGGCAGGTCAGAATTGTCGCCGATCAGTTTGTGCATCCGCATGGTATCACATTCACTGCCGACGGAAAAAGTGCGTATATGCGAGTCTTCAGTCCTGTTATCGCCTTTCAGTTCGCGGATAAAGTGACGATTGCATATCAGTACCGATACTGGTGTTTCCCGAGGCTTCCTCGGAACAAATCAGACCTCCCGGCCACGATGTGGGTTTCGTGCATCGATCATGATCACAATAAGATTCTGAAGTAAATCATGTAGCTACCAGTTCGATGCTGAGCGCTGATCCACGGACGCAGTCGTTTACGAGCCGCAGAGTGTTCGCCTACTCTGATTCCGGTGTTCCCGACGAGATTCAGCTTCATACCTCGGGAAATGTTTATTCAGGTTGCGGCGATGGTATCCACGTCTGGACACTTATTTGGAAGCTCTATCGTAACATCACCACGGCTCAGATGATTTTCACGAATTCCGGTCTCGTTATTCTAGACGAGGCAATATATTTGGTAAATGTTCAAGCACAGGGATTGGATCTTACCACATTGTAGATTCACTGCGCAACCGCCCTAACATGTCGCCAACAACTATGGTAAGACCCGAGGTGGCTCTTACTGCGAGTTCGAAAGAGTGTGGAGGCCGAGACATAATGTATCTGGGCTGTGGAGTCTGATAAACGTAAGCGACAATCATACGGGAGGGAATGTGATGAGTGCGAGACGGTATAAAAAAGAGATAGCGAGACAGATAACGCGTGCAAGAGACGAGACTTGGATAATTGATCTGATTGCCCGGCAGTAGTGAATGTACATGGCTATTGCATATTGCGAATCAGCTGCGAATGCTAGGGGTCATCAGGTACAAATGATCAGGCAAAAACGGGGGCAAAAGAAATGAGGCGTTGTGCCTGGAAGGATGAAGAATGTGCATCGCTCTGCTGCGGCCAAGAGATTGGCAGAATCAGGCGGCGTGGGATGGGCGCAGACAGGACGTGTGCCAGTGCGCCACCGGCATTTTGACAGATGTAGAGACAGATCAAGGTAAGCATTGAAACTGCAATTTCCGGCGTCAAACGATAGCATGGCTAGGATCTCCAAGTTGGGGTCCCAGTGGTTGACAAAGCACGCTGACCATCCTGTCCGAGTTTCTGGGCCAACAGCAAACTGAGCGACAGCTGCATGATGTATAAAAAGTTTTTGCAGCTTTCCATCGCCGTTGTTGAGTACCGTGTTATGCTTGACTGCAAATCCGAAATGATATGCATTGACATCCATCGCACCGTGATGTTGGGTGCATTCCTTTTACTACCTGATGCCAAGGATGTCTACAACGAGACTGATATCTCCATGAGCACAGACGGTCTACTGGTCTCTGGATTTCAACAGTTTCAGCATTATCATAATATCAAGCTTGAAGGGTACTCGCGGGATGACGAAGGGCGGGGAACAGGATGAGCGCCAGCCAACTTTATGCTCCTGCCAGCATAACGAGTCGAATTAAGGACTCACTAGTTATTTATTTCAGGTGAGGGTTGCAGTGAAGGCTGCTCGACGTTTGAATCATTCTATGTTAGAGTCAAATTGAACACGTGCATGATTCCGTGCCTTTTACATTCGGTCTAGGCTTTGTTTTCAACTTGAAGGCAAAGCGAGTATTATGTAGTCATACAATATGCGTTACTAGTAAGTTGTCACTCACTTATTCAAAGACATACCAACTTCTATCCTCTATCGAATCATGCAGTGAGCTGTGATAAGTATCATTGACTCATGTTGATTTGATGTGCTCAGAAGGAACGACTTTTTTCCTCTATACAGGGCTGTCCAGCTTGAGGAGGAGACTGAGTTGTTCCTAGCTTGACTAGGAGCAACTCGTTTCCTGACCTTGTACAGTGTCATGGGTGTAGTGCCGTTGCCAGGATCCAAAATAACATCATGGTGTTAACAGAATGTAATGTTGAATTCAATCTGGTTTGGCTTTCAACAGCCCAGGATCCATGAAATCCCGATATTGCCGCGTTGCGCAGGCAGCTACGGCCACTCGAGCAACATTGTATAGGTGGCAACATTGGACTCTCAAAACCCACCTAGTATTCATTACCATCTAGACTATAAAAGTGGGCCCGTCAACTATTGCGAGTTCAGACAACCTGACTCGGAGACATAGTTCATCATCACCCATGATGAAATCAGCAGAGGGCGCTATTTTGGCTGTCGCTTTCGCTGCCGCGTCGTATGCGACAGTGTCGCCGCCTGGAGCAGTGGTGCGTCGACAATTGCAATTCTCCAGTGTTGTATCTAAACGTCTGCCTCGCAGTACATTGACCCTCTACTGTACAATGTTGTAGGAGCAAACTACACTGCATGGCGCAACTCGTCCACTGTTGGCTTCAACCCCACCAACACTGCACCTCCATTCATTCAGGTCTTTGACCCTTCGTTCCTCGATGTCATTGGGCCATCCGCCACCATTCGCTCGATTGCTTCAAATCCTGGCTTTGCTTTTGCCCATGAAGCACCCATCTACGTTCCAGACATCAACGCGGTCTTCTTTGTAAGCGCTGCTGGTGGCGCGCTTGCGTACAGCGGCTGGTATAACAACAGCGCCGTTAGCATGATCAACATGACCGAAGTAGACGCGGCGCTGGCTTCTACGTCTGGAAACGTCAATATTCAGGTTCAAAAAGTGCGTCATTCCTGCATGATAATTAATATTTAACCGTCATGAATCTCAGCTCTACCTTCCGGACACTCTTCAAATGGTCAATGGGGGAACAGGCCCATACAAGGGAGACCTCCTGTTTGTTACCACAGGTCGCGCTTTGCTTCCTCCTTCTGTTGTTCGCGTCAACCCCAACCCCCCTACAATGCCACTGTTCTTCTGGACAACTTCTTGGGCAGACAGTTTAACTCGCTCAACGATATTAAAATTCTCCCTGGCACAGACATCATATTCTTCACTGATCCAGCGTGAGTAGATCATTTCAAAATGATGTCCACAATATTTTACATTGGTAACACCGATTTTTTCAGCTACGGGTGGCTTAACGGCGTCCGTCCTGACCCAAAGCTACCATCGCAAGTATACCGCTTTGATCCATCAACCGGGCAGGTCAGAGTTGTCGCCGATCAGTTTGTGCAATCGAATGGTATCGCATTCAGCGCCGACGGCAAAAGTGCATTTGTGTGAGTCTTCAGTACTTTTATCGCCTTTCAGTGCGCGGATAGAGTAATGATGGCATATCAGTACCGATACTGGTGCTTTTGAGGTCCACCATGGAATAAATCAGACCCTCCCAGCTACGATGTGAGTTTCGTACATCGATTATGATTACAACAACATTCTGAGGCGAATTGTATAGCTACCAATTTGATGTTGATGCACGGACGCAGTCGTTCACTAACCGCAGAGTGTTCGCCTACGCTGAGTCCAACGCTCCCGACGGGATTCAGCTTGATACCATGGGAAACGTTTATGGGGGTTGCGGTGATGGTATTCACGTCTGGAATCCCGAAGGGACGCTTATTGGGAAGTTCTATCTTAACAGCACCACGTCTCAGATGGTTTTCACAAAATCTGGTCTTGTAATTCTGGAGGCAACGGAGATGTATGTGACAAACATCCAAGCTCATGGATTGACCCTAGCCACGTGGTAGCTTTCCATGTACCGCCATGTCTTTTGCGAAATTTGATGTAATGAAGGGTTCGAACTCGCACTCCTGATACTAATCTTTTACGTGCCAGCTTGCGGCATTGAAACTTGTGCACCTATTCATCATGACATCAAGCCGAATAACACTCTACTCCGTCCCACAGATCACCAAACACCCGCCTGACTGAACCCGACACAGTGTGTCGGTGCTGCGTGCGGCTTGCACCCAATGACGGACCCAGGAAGGAGCCGAAATACGTTTCGAAGATTTCACCGCAGGCGGATTTACTTGCGCACCGAGGCCTGGTTGTTGGTCAAGTCATCCTTGCAATTGGACACTGAACAGATTGCACAAGGGCAGCTTTGATTCAACAAGACGACCCTGAATCTTTGGCTTACACACTTTTCAAGATTTTTTGGAGCTGCCTGCCCTGGAATACACCGCGCATACATAGCAGCTTGAATTGGCTTGCATGCTTGTAAGCACTGCTTATATTCTACTCGATATCCCATGTGACTGGCCCTGCACAGAGATTTGATTTCGCGTAATTGCACTGCGTACAAAATACTGTGAGGTCAACACAGTGAAATACAACTAGGCAATGGCATGGGTTTTCAAAACCCATGTGAGTCATGGGTACGGGTACCTGTTGTTGGGTAGGGATAGGGTTCAGGATGCAGCCGAGGCCAGGGCGTTGGACTACTATCAGGTGATGTCTGGATTCGGTAATTTTGGTGGTGCTTGGCCATGCAAGTGGCCTTGTGCAGTCATTTTAAAATGCATTCTCAGGTTTGCCTCGAGAGTCAAACCACTCGTTCGAAGGGTGGATACTATGATGTTGCACCAGCATCCATCCTTGTCTATCGAATCATGCGGTGAGCTGTGATATCATCAATTTCAGCTGATTTATTAGATGTGCTTAGAAGGAACTTCCTCTATAAAGCTTCACAGGCTTGAGGGAGGACTGAGTTGTTCCTAACTAGGAGCGACTCTTTCCCTAATCTTGTGCAGTGTCATTGGGTGGTAACATAATGTTCCGCCAGGATAATGTCGTGGCGTTGATTCTACCTGGTTTGGCTTTGAGCGCCGCAGCATCTATGAAATTACGATACGAACGGACTATTGCCGCATTGCGTTACTACATAGGCCGTTATGGTCATTCGAGCGACCTTGAAAAGCTCTGTTAGGTGACAATAGTGGAATGTTACTCAGAACCCACCAAGTATTACCATCTAGACCATAAGGTGGGCCCATCTACTATCGCTAAAATCAGGAAACATAACTTGGAGACATAGTCCATCAACCATGATGAAATCAGCAGTGGGTGCTATTTTGGCTGTCGCCTTCGCTGCCGCGTCGTATGCGACAGTCTCTCCGCCTAGAGCAGTGGTGCGTCGACAATTGCAATTCTCCAGTGTTGTATCTGAATGTCTGCCTCGCAGTACATTGACCCTCTACTGTACAATGTTGTAGGAGCAAACTACACTGCATGGCGCAACTCGTCCACTGTTGGATTTAACCCCACCAACACTGCACCTCCATTCATTCAGGTCTTTGACCCTTCGTTCCTCGATATCATTGGACCATCTGCCACTATTCGCTCGATCGCTTCGAATCCTGGCTTTGCTTTTGCTCATGAAGCCCCTATCTATGTACCAGACCTCAACTCAGTCTTCTTTGTAAGCGCTGGTGGTGGCGCGCTTGCGTACAGCGGATGGTACAACAACAGCGCTGTTAGCATGATCAACATGACTGAAGTAGACGAGGCGCTGGCTTCTACGACTGGAGATGTCAATATTCAGGTTCAAACAGTGCGTCATTCCCGCGTGATTATTAATGTTTAACCGTCATGAATCTCAGCTCAATCTTTCGGACACTGTCCAAATGGTCAATGGGGGAACAGGCCCATACAAGGGAGACCTTCTGTTTGTTACCGCAGGCCGCGCTTTGCTTCCTCCTTCAGTTGTTCGTGTCAATCCCAACCCTCCCTACAATGCCACTGTTCTTCTGGACAACTTCTTGGGTAGACAGTTCAACTCGTTCAATGATGTCAAAATTCTCCCTGGCACGGACATCATATTCTTCACTGATCCAGCGTGAGTAGATCATTTAAAAAGATGATGTCCACAATATTTTCTATGGTAACACCGATTTTTCAGCTACGGGTGGCTTAATGGAATCCGTCCTGAACCAAAGCTGCCATCGCAAGTATACCGCTTTGATCCATCAACCGGGCAGGTCAGAGTTGTCGCCGACCAGTTTGTGCAATCGAATGGTATTGCATTCAGCGCCGACGGCAAAAGTGCATTTGTGTGAGTCTTCAGTACTTTTATCGCCTTTCAGTGCACGGATAGAGTGACGATGGCATATCAGTACCGATACTGGTGCGTTTGAAGGCTTCCTCGGAGTGAACCAGACTTTCCCGGCCACGATGTGAGTTTTGTTACACGATTATGATTGCAACGAGATTCTGAAGCGAATCGTATAGCTACAAGTTCGATGTTGATCCACGGACGCAGTCGTTCACGAACCGCAGAGTGTTCGCGTACTCTGAATCCAGCGCTGCCGACGGGATTCAGCTTGATACCATGGGAAACGTTTATGGGGGTTGCGGCGATGGTGTCCACGTCTGGAATCCCGAAGGGACGCTTATTGGAAAGTTCTATCTCAACAGTGCCACGGCTCAGATGATCTTTACGAAATCTGGTCTTGTAATTCTGGAGGCAACGGAGATGTATGTGACCAACATCCAAGCTCATGGAATGACCCTAGACACGCAGTAGCTTTCTGTGGACCGTCGTGCCTGTTACGAATTTGATGTATACAAGTTTCAACCTTGGCGCTGCCACAAAAATGGAGCCGGCAAGTCTGATAGTAGCCTTTCGAAATTGAATATTGAAGCTTGTGTACTTGATTCATCGTGACATCAAGCCAAATATATTGCGAAAAGGCTAGCGCTCACCAGTACTAGTGAAATGCAACCGCATTGGACTAACTTATAGTATCCTTTCGCAAATGATGACATTTGTACACATTGCAATTTGCAAGTCTCGGTTATTACACCCGCGACCCTTAAATTTGCACCCCGATGACTCCCCTCTGAATTCTCTGGATTCAACTTGAATCTAGTATGCTCACCTTGCGAGCGTTTGCGGTCTCCAGCTCTTCATCCACCCAGTGACCAATCATGTCAGGTTGCAACGCGTTGCCAGACTGTTGTGAACAGTCCGTAGCGCTACGCCGCCACGCGTGACGTCACCCGGTAGTGAATTTTATGAAGCCTCATAAGCGAATGTACTAATACTATAATGGCGCGGGCTTTTCCCGCAAGGCGAAGTATATAATAGCGGGCAGAGTCTGTCGTCTTCCTTCAGTCCTTCCCTCCCACTCCCCTCCCCTTCCGCATCCTATTTTACATTCTTTTCCAAGTCGTTCTTTACCATGAGATTATTATCATTTGCTATCCCTATCCTCTCTGCATCAACTGCGTTCGCTCTTTCTAAGTTACCGCGTCCTTACAGACGCACCCTTGTGCACGATACCTGCGGTTCTCTCAACTCTGATCTGATTCTTCACGAGGTCATCGATAGCCATGGTACGCTGCTTTCTCTTCTCTGAGACTTGAGAGCTGACCATCATTTGGATCAGGTAAACCCACCGACGCAGGCCACATCAATGTTTGCCTTTGCCTCTCTGATGTTGCGAAGTTCGTAGAATCAAACGTCGTTGCACAAAAAGCTGTCAAACTTCTTGGTGACCACGCCAAGGTCGAGGAGTTGATTTCGGACATGGTAAGATTTTCTACATGATCCTCGGCTGCATTCACTGACCCTGTCTTGTAAAAGATCACTGGCCTTCCAACAGGTTCGCACTGCTCTTATCCTGATCACGCCCGCGCTCTTTGCACGCACTCCAATCCGTGCGATTTTGAATGTACAGATGGGTACCTGGCCTTCCCTCCCGAGAGACCCACTTCTTGTAAATGTCCTGACCATCTCACGGAGTGCGATGGCAAGTGCGTCAAGGTGTGCCCGAGTAAAGCACCTCCGTCCCGTCGTAGCAAGGAGCCTCATTGTGCCGCCGGCCGTACCATGTGTGGGATACCTGGTACCAGCACTGGTCAACCTTGGAAGTGCGTCGATGTTAAAACCGATCCTACAACTTGTAAGTTCTCTCTTCGCGGTTACATCACCAGACTCTGATATATACACAGGTGGTGGGTGTCTCGAGGCATGTCCTTTCGGAAACGCACCTGTCACTGGCGTGAATTGCAAGGAGATCAAGGGCGTCGATCCCAACACTGTCACTTGTGGCAACGGTCGCTGCATTGTGAAAGACTGTGCAAAGGGCTTTTTTGTCGCTCCTTCTGGGGATACATGCATTCCTGTGCCCAAATATACTACTGCTGGCTCCAAGCAACGAAGTGGGGCTACTATCGCTGGTCCTAGTGATCCAGCTAAAGGCATTGAAGGTCTCAAGGTTTCTCGTGACGCGCTTATTGCAGCATTGAAGCACGGTGCGGGTATCGCTATCGCTCCCTTTGGTCCAGCCGGTGGTTTGAAGACTCCTCGTGATGTTAATGGTGGTATTCAGCATGGCACTGGCGTCGACATCAAGCCAATTCTTGGTGCCACTAAGCATCTCACTACTGGTGGTTCTGCAGGTCCCACGGGCGTTATTGCTGGTGTTGTACAGCGCGCCAAGGTAGCGGCTTCTCCCGCTGCAGGCGCAGTAGATGGCACCTCCGCTGGCTTCAAAGCGCTTGATGTCAGACTGGCTCATGGTGCTGATGTTACACCCATTGGCGGTGCTGCTGGTAGTCTCACTGCCGACCATATAGGCGGTTTCCACGGCATTCATGGGATCCGTGATGTTGAGGGGGCTTGAACCTGGCGCTGGGACTCGTGCCAAGGGTGTCAAGGCTGTGGCTGGTCTGATGACTGCTGTTCATGTAGCTTAATTTGTTCTACTTTTTTTCTGTGTTCGGTTGCCACTCCACGCTTACGATAATAGCTTTATAGTGATGTCGTATAACTAGTATTTCCAGATAATCAAGTTTCCTTGCGCCTTGATGATATACTGGCCCGAACTAAGTAGTGACGTCAAATAGCTATCCATTGACGTCACGATTGAACCAGGTGTTGTGGTGGTGGCTCACAAAACACCGAAGAGTATATAAAGACCATGAGCCAACCGCCGTGACATTCTCCTCATCTACTCTCGAATACCCACCTAACTCAAATTCATAAATATACGAAAAACTCAGTCGATGTCTTCGTCTACCCCACACCCATCTGCCGTAGGCACTAACACCCAACCCAAATTGTCGACTGAAGCTCCAACTCAACCAACGTCAGAATCCCTCACTGACGACGGTCAGCTTCCGCCACAAAGACACGCAGGAGCCGCCGGGCTCGGTCCCGCGTACGGACAGGGAGCAGTAAGTGTACATTTACCACATCCCAGAGCTAAACAAAATCGCGTCGCGTCATAGGGTCTTGGAGAAAAGCTCGGCGGCATGCAAGAGGAGATCAAGGGAAAGCTCACGAAGAATCCAGAACTAGTTGAACATGGACGTGAGCGGCGTACGGGGATTTTGAAGAAGAAAGAACAACAACAGGTACGGAATCGAGTGTTCCACAACTCCCACTCCTCTTGGAACTCAATTGCGTTGACTAGAATGATGAAGCAAACCCATTCGCGAAGCCAGAAGATCATGGAAAGGCTTGAGATGGGGGGAAAAGTTATAATCGGGTCACGAGTGTGCTTGCGTGTATTGGTGCATGAGGGTTTTGTAGCGGTGCCTTGAACTTACTTAGTATGTGAACAACATTCATGTCTAATGCATATGTGTATTGAAGATGGCGAATGGGCACGTCCGACTACAGTCCATGAATTGCCCATCTCTACTGAGCTCGCGTGGCGGGTGTGTCTGATGAGGGAGCCTTCCGAAAGTTTCATTGGCATCGTGAAGTTCATGCTCGAGGACAGTTGCAAGTCTATATTCTTGATAGTGAAGGAGGTGCTTACGAGGCTAACAAGGGTGATATATAGTTGTACCAAAATGTCTTGAGCTTATTCCATCCAGGGCATGGGCAAAGGTGAGTGCGAGTTCATGCTGATTTTCGGCAAGAAACTTCTCGGAGGTCGACCGGTCACTGAGACGTCCTCACCTGGCTTGCCATCTGACGTTCGAAAGTCCAAACATCGTTTGATGACCCCTACTCAAGACACCAGGCAGAGCGGTCTGCATTGTTGATGCCTCGAAATTCCCTGTCTCAACAATATCGCCGCTCGTGACTATTGAGCCTCGTGGCCTGCGGAAGCTTCACTGGCGCCTGAATGCCGATGAATGGTCGCTCTCCATTCGCAGTTGTGCTCGAGTAACTGCTTTCACTGGCGATGGAAATACAGATACTTTAGGTAATCAACCTAGAGACGTGCCCCGCAGCCTTGGTCATTAAGTGGAGAGCATCGGGGACGAAGAAGTGGAGATGCTTGAGGTCTTCTAAGCATCTGAACTTGCAAGACAATGAGGATTCAAGAAGGGTGGAAGTTTATGAAAGCGCTGCAGAAGAGGAGTCAGTGAAGCCTGTAAAGTGACAGTGCGGAGACAGTAGGCCAGGCTGGGAACTGTCACGGACCACGGTAGTACGACTCGAATCATCGATTCCATCCCCACGACTACCATGCCAGCCTGAGAGTTCGCATAAATTCGTTGATATAGGCTTGGCCAGACTATGTCAGCCTGAGTCTAGTGGTTCGCATCAGGAAAAAGGTCACCCACCATTGGCACCCTGCAAGATTACATAGTGCCACATATGCTCAATAGTGCAACATGGCACCCACACACATCATGTAGCACTACATAGCACGCTGTACCACAACCTGTAGATATAGTAGCCAATTTCCATGCAATATAATATTAGCGCTATACCAGCTATTCAACAAGTGCTACACCAGCTATTCTACAACGGATGCTCAAACAATTCTAAATCAATGTATCTATTTGACGAAATTCAAAGTTGTAACCTTTGTCAAGGGTAGTCTATCCATAGTCTCATGACATTTTTTGGTTAAGATCCTAGTGAGTTATAAACAAAATACTAGAAAGTGGTGTGTTCAAGAAAGTTCAGGCACACACACTTCTAGACTTGTTTTTTATTCTAAGTCCAATGGATATGGTATATATTTCAATTGCTGCATACATATGTACAAGGTCATGTAGTCAACAGGTAAAGCTGCTTGACAGTTTGAGAATTGATGATGGCAGCTGGGTCAGCTGGATGGTCAAGAGTTCAAACCAGCTCTGTGGTAAAAATAAATTACACTTTTTGACATGATGCACTTTGAAGTGATATACTGATCTAATGGTATGGTAGACTATGTAGGAGTACATAGCATAACTACATAGTTCAGGTGCAAGATACAGGATGCAATGTTGCGCAAAAAGTAGGATAGCCTGTGCTATATATCGCTATGTTGAGGGGGGGGTTGCAACTAAGCTATACACACTCTGTAGCATCTGTAGTGCTATGTTGTAGTTCACATTTTTGCTGATGCGTTGCGGTGGTTGGGACCGACACTGATTGAACTGCATATACACAAAATATCCTGGTTGAATGCCTCGACTCTCGAGGCGATGTAACGTACAAAACGCACGTGACCTGACCGGGACCTTTGGATTTAAATTTTAGTCGATCCACAGATTCCACACTCCTGATCAGTTGATCAATATATAAACTCAGGCTAAGTACTAATATTAAGTACTAGTATAGACTAACCACCAAGTGTTTCCCCAATCTCCACCACTTGATTTTGGATGACTTTCGGCGAAGTTATGCACCATGTTTTTTTAAAAAAATTCAGATTTATTGTCCTCTGGGGTCATAGACCCTATGTCGGACATAGCCCTTTTCGCGGGGGGCTTACTCCCGCTTGTCTATCGTATGTATGTAAGAGAATATACTGATGGTATGTGTAGGTGGGTGTGCGCGTACATGCACCATGTTACCCAGCCTGCGGGCTGGCCTGAACTAGTACACAGCATTGCTTCCTTGCTGTCGTCGTTCCACTGTCCTGACAGGCCAAGTAACGAGAATTTTTCTAGCGCGTAGCCATCGATGATTTCAGAGCCACTTGCTTCCCATGGAATACCTGCACCAGAATTATACACTGCGACGGATTTTCAAATCTTGATTCACTCAACAGCCGCAGGGTTAAGCGCACTTGCTGAGCTTCCTCACTACGGTAGCGAAAGATCTACAGTTCCTCTTTGGTCTCAGCTTTTTCATGCACTGGTGAATACTATTCCCCTGATGTTGTAATTCTGTGAGTGACATGCTCATTATATGCTTCGACTAAGATCCGAACATCCCTACAGTGAAGATGCACCGTTCATCATGCCACGGGCTCAGAACATGTCTTGTCAGCTGTTGAATCTCACTGACGGACATGCGACTCTTGTTGCATATGCCGTCTTTTCCGTGCCTAGAACCCATTCAGACAGAGCCAGGATCAACACGCGAAATGAGGAAGACCTGGATGATTGGATATGTTCCGCGGACCAGGATGAATCAATAAGTTCTGCAGACTCTGATCTGTGTGATGGCTCGGTTGACTCACTCGGCCCTTGCAAGCGCACATGCTCACTGGTCGAGGCAGACGCCTTTCCGCTGTGGTGCCGGTCTTACTGGTCGCCAATCCCAACAATATCATCCCCCTACTTTGCAGTGCTCTTTACCAGAGACATGTGTCACATGTGTGGAGTATTCGTCAACCTGTGGTCGGCCTTTGCTGCTCCAGCACGGGTACGATTGCCACGGCCATCTTCGGGTGGCTCGAGTCCGATCAGTCAGAGGAAGACAGCTTGGTAAGTCCAAAATCATTACTTTTTTCTTTTTCTATATTGACCCTTCCTGAAGCCTACAGCGCACCTCGCTTTAGCAGCGGATATCCGCTTAGATCCCTGGATGGGGGTGTTTGATTTCACAGACACCAGTTCTGCTATCAGCCTCGCGCAATTTGTTTTGGGGTTGCGGACTCATTTTGAAGATATCAAGGGTGCCACTTCGATAGAAGCTGTTGATTCTCTGACTCCATTTCACTGGAGATCCGATTTACCCGACTTTGAAATTCAGTTTTGGGGACAATCAAACGAACGAGTGGCATCCTGGACCAACCAGGTACACGCGCAGACGAGTTCTAGGCACAAGTTCCTATTTTTAATGGCAAGTAGAAATCTGAACGATCATCTACATCAGGAAAACTACCGCTTGCTTATCTCACTTTTTGTCCCTTAAATTCTCTCGGAGTGTTACTTTTCCGACTTAATGCACTTTCTGGAAAGCAAATTCAAAGGTCACAAGTTGGCACCATTCAAAAAAGCTCAAAAAGCAGAAAAAGTTTTGTAAGCGCAATAAGTGGGGTACATGTAGTACTACCAGTACTACTACTAAGTCCAAGTCTGAGACACCCGTCAGCACTTGCTGAAACTAATGACCGCAGACCACGCAGATGCAGATTTCGTCACCTCAAATGATGACCTCGTCACCTGTACCCGCAACAGCAGAGCCATAGTCATCCTGACTTGGAGGGGACGGCACAAGAGTGACGAGCATATCATTGTCGAGATAGAGTTGAGAAGGGGGATATATTCTATGATGGCCTGTCTGACACACCATGGCTTAGCCTCTGCAAACTCGATGATGGAGTTAGGTCTGAGCATTGCAATAAGTACCATGGAGACTCACCTAATGCGCAGAAGTTGCGCTCACCAAACTCGTCGTTTAAGCACTCCGCTCAAGCTCGTTCTAGATCTGAAGTGCTTGCTGAAAAATCGCCACAGATCACACAGATGATGACCCCATCACCTGTACCCGCAACAGCAGAGCCATGGTTATATTGACTCAGAGGGGATGGCACGAGAGTGACGAGACGCGTGTTTTCATGTCATTGTTGATGTAGAGTTGAGAAGGGGGATATATTCTATGATAGCCTGTCTGACGCGCCATGGCTTAGCCTCTGCAAACTTGATGACGCAGTAATTAGACCACATATGCGAGTAGCGGACAGAATGAACTTACAAGAGCAAGAAGACAAAAACACCTAGGACGCGATCTCAAAAGCATGATGGTCTGCAAACTTGTTCAGATAGAATGCTCGAAAAGCATCATATGAGTCATGGTGCTTGATGTCGCGTGAAATGATCTGTGCTCCATAGATTGGAATGAGGTGTGCGGCACGGTAAATAGAATCAATATGGATGATTCCAACAGAAAAAGAATGGTCAGTATCAAACGAAGGTGTCACAATCCACATCCCAGTGTCCTGGTCGGGTCCGTCACTGGCTTTGTCAAACCAGCGCACCACAGCACATGGATGTGAAACTGCATTGAATGTGAAAGAAAAAAAACACATTATGCGTGCTATATCCATGCCCCCCATCCCTTCAACACTTGCATCTGTGTTAACAAATACACAGTCATACCGGGGCGCCTCGTTTCTCCAAATAGGACAGGCACGAATATGCTCACGGCGCATACCGCCAATTCCACTGCAGTCACTGGGCGCATAGAATGTCGAAGATGCAGAATTAAAGACTTGGATTTTGCCCTCAAATCGAGGACATCTCGAAAGCGGGATTTCAGAGGGAGGGCGCTGGTCATCTGGGTGCACTTGTTCGAATAGGAAGCGGCGGAGGACATTGTAGAGATTGGGGATAGAGAGTTCCGTGGATAGCTCGGGTATAGTGCGTGCGCGTTTGCGTTCTGCAATTCTATTAGAAAAGTGTTCACTGTAAAATATGAGATAGCTTACGAGGGGTCTTTGCCAACTGGACATGGGCCTGCACCAGTGTTGGGCCATTGTCAATTTCACCCTCTTCGTTATCACCCTGTATAGTAACATCGGCATTGAAGAGTATTGGCACTGTGGCGCTATTCTCGTTGGGTTGGCTGGCATCAGGCGTCTTATCTAAGCGCAAACGCTCTAGTGTAAATTTAAGCCAACAATAAAGATGTAACTCGTTATAAAACTTACTTAATGCCTTGAGTGTGGCAGACAGACAGGTGCCATTCAACATTCCACGGGTCTTGAAATCAATGCGTGCTGCTGTGAGCTTTTCGAGGCGCTGGTTTGTCACCAGCATCTGACCAAGGGCTTTGTAGCGACTTGAGCGCCTCCATGGCTCCTTGACAGCTTTGATGTGTTTCGTCTCAGTGATCGAGGAGCAAAGGCCATTGGGCGCACCAAAAAGTCGGATAAGGAGGACATAGTGGGAACAAGAGTGTTGCCGAGGGAGAGAGAACGTTAAGACAACACCCGTAGATTCAAATATCTCCCTGTAATGATGGAATCGGTCAAGAGCCTCTTGAATTTGACCTAAAGTAGATTCTGTGATGATGTTGCGCCGTACGAGATAGCAAAATTCGAGAAATGCGCGAAATGCACGCACCACATCTGTTGGGACGTGACCTTCGATGGCAGGTAAATAGACCTGAATTATTGTTAGCCGAGTTGCGATATCCTAGTTAATGTGATAGTGAACTAACCTTCATGAGGGCTTTCGAATCATTGCCCGTCCATTGTTTGAATCCCCGACCTTCTGGAAATCGTCGGAGACCTGCAAATGAAGCAACTGCAGCAATTCTTTGATGACATGAGCTTTCGAATCATCAACTCAAGACAAAGTGACGCACCTTCGATCTATATCAGCTTGAATTCTCTCCGCTTCTTTCGTACCATGGACATGTTGCAGATACTGTCCAACCCACTTGACTAAGTGATCCTTGAAGGTTCCCTTAATCAATTGATGCAGGATATCCGGCGCGATAAGTTCGTGAATGTCGCCACGTGGAAAATCATTTGTGAACGGCTAGAAAAAATTGAGTCTTGACTCCAATAGAAAAGATGCGCGAGACTTACAACAAGGTCGCCAACAATCCCATACTCCATCCACAAAGCACCATAGGTGGCCTCTTCAACTAACGCTTCTGTATGGTCGCGACGACGACACAGTGACTTCGTGTCTAAACTGTCAGGATGTGACATACACCTAGTAGCAGTAAGGTAGAGGGATGTTGGAGATAATTTAGGAACATACCTTGGACACCAATTGCGCACTATGCACGCTAGTAGAACTTGCTCCTCGTAATCTGCAATATATGGTCCAAGGCCATAAATTACACGCCGATAGTGGCCATCACCGAAGCGTACAACCTCTGGTGTGGTCATGCCAGGCCTGAGGTTCTCGAGAATCTTGGCGACAGATGAATGAAACAGTTGCCGACGGAATTTCCGAAATTTCGGGTCTTTTGCATGCTCCTCTGTAGCTGCTTGACTGTGATTAGCGCAAAACGATAGTAGTAGTGTGAAACATACTTTTTGGCATAGCAAGGAAGCCAATAATGGCAACGGCATCACGATGTGCACGTCGGACATTATTACGAACGTTCCCGATTGATACATACAAGGGATAGTAATCATTGGCACCAGTCGCCACTGAGACTGTTGTCTTGTCACTTCCGAGTATAACCGGCACAAACGTTGAGCCGAGTGTATCCGGATCTTCAGAAATAGTTTCCTACTGAAATTTTCAGCATGTGTAGCTACAGAAAACAATGAAAGACAACGTACCGCTTGGTTCCATGCCCAGTCACCAGACATGAGGTCCTGCCATTGGCGTTCATCGCCATCAGTCAAATACTCACGGTAGGGCCGATAATCCATCTCTGTAGCGTAGTCCGGATTCCCCAACATGTTCCGAATAACCTCATGGGGGTCTCGGTACCAGACATCGTGAGCTTGGTCCATCCAGGGTAGTACATTAGTTTCGGGCCTCTCCCCAGTGTACTGGACCTTGAGGGATTGCCATTTGACATCACCCACTGGCGTAGCGTCAATAGTTTTATACAAATCACGGTGGTCCGCAAACGGAGGTTTGTCGTTGTATTTGAGGAGGGTTGCAGCCCAAAGATCCAATAAAACATTGATGTCTCCGGCAGACATTTGGTTGCGTGTGTACAGAAATTCTGCAGTCTCGAACTCGACACGATTTCGATATGGAGCCCAGTCATCAGGTGACTTGATTGGAGGTGGTGTTGGGGGCGCTCCATCTGGAAGGAATTGTCCTGTCACATTGCAAGGACGAGCTTATATTGATAGATGTGTTAGTTGTAACTAGCTGGAAGGACTTCGTGAAACATACCATTTAGTTTTGGGTGATAGTTGCGGTATAATCTATCACCCAGCCCAAAAAATTCTGCGTTCAAATCATCTGGAATGTCAGGTTCATTAAGTGCCTGACTTGGGTCAGATGTACCCGCAGGAAAATTGTCACCGCCTGCAGAGATGTCGTCATGACCTGCTGGGAAGTAGCCATCCAGTACTTCAGGCTGCTCTTCAACTGTAGCGGTGTGCGAGACGCCGGTGGTAGCAGGAGCTGGTCCAAATATCGGGTGTGAGGTGTTCCAGTGTTTTTTGCGCCCTCCCTGAGACTTGAAATGACGTGCGCAGCGTAAGTAACCGCAAGGAAATTGAAGAGAACTGTGGTCATTGCGAGCGATGGGCATCTTGACTGTAAAATAGAGTGAGGCAAAGAACTTGAAGTGCCGAACACACGTACTAGTACTAGTCTGATACTATTAAACAAAAGGTGACACCCCGATTACCACAGTCGGCGGCTGTTGGGGGTGGGACTTACAACTTTTTTTCTCAACTTGAAACCCTACTTTTCTTTTCCTCTTCCACAAAGTCTTATCCCTTGCTGTCTCCCTCATCTGCACAGTCATGTCCACAACAGATGCTCCCCGCCGCACCCGCCCATCGAATGCAACTGCCCGACCTGCTAAGATATTGCTCGATGCGAAGATCAAGAGGCGATCCCCGGCTCAAAAGGCTGCAGAAGACCTTGTCATCAAAGAAGCGAGAGAAGCAAAAGAAGCAGCACACCAAAAGGGGGTTGAGCGTGTTGCTGCTCTGCAGGCTGAGATGGACAAAGCCCAGAAGGAATTGATCATGAAGAAGGCGACTCCTGTTCGGCCAAAGCCTAGGGCCAAGGCGATAAAGCCAAAAGCGACTCAGAAAAAGTCTGTAGTAGGTGACACTGGCGGTGGTGACAGTCCTGCTGATAGTGGTTTGTTGGAGGACCTAGTGTCAGAGACTGACCTCGCCAGGGATGTGGAAAATAAAGCTGCAGGAAGGGGGAAAAAGATGGTGACGAAGAAAGTCGCAAAGACGTTGATAAGGGATGCCATCAGTAACGTGCAAAAGAAGCTCAGTGAATCATCCGAGTCAAAAGTGGAAGGTGATAATGCACGTGCTGATGGGAAATCACCGTAAGGCTTATATCTCTCACATTACCATGTTGCTCCTCACTGAATCGACTCTCTTTTTTCTAAACCTTACTTCCAGTATCAACACATCCACAAAACTCGCATTAGGTGGCCGAGTGACCAACTGGATCTCAGGGGTCAAACCTGGAAATCCAGAGCCGCTGTCGCGTCCATCCATTGATAGCACTTCAACTCGAGCACCTCCGTCATCAATTTTCTCAGAGGGCAATGCTTCCTCCGCACCGACTTCAGCCGCTGAGCTCCCGACTAAGATTCCTGCCACTTTGCCTCAAATTCCAGATGGTGTCGCAGACGATACTCTTACTGGCGCATTTGCAGACGATATCGACGATTCGTTGGAGCGTGAGGATGCTCTCTTGGGGAGCAAGCAAAAGAAAGGGAAATCTAAGGTACTATTGGCAGTGATTCATTGCCAGCATCAGAATCTACTAATTCCTTCTTTCACAGGTTGTAACGCTATACGAAGAGGACTATGATGTCGACGAGCCTGAGGCTCCGCCAGAAGCATCAGACGAGTCGGACGATGAGCTTATGGCTCCATTGACACAAGTATTACCAGAGGAGCAGTACTCACAGGAGCCTAAGGCGCCATTCACACAGGTAGACAATCATATGCTCTTGAAGCGGAAAGCTAGCACCATAGACGATGAGGAGTCTTTGGTGTCCTGGTCCATGGAGATTGATGGCGATGCAGAACTCGTAGAAGACGCAATCATGAGTTCTGATTCGGAGGCACCGCTCCCTGTCAAACCTAACACAGCGAAGAAGGAGAAAATTCTGCGCACAACATATTCAGTAAGGATTCTGGCCCTAATCGCACTCATTTCTGACAATGTACAGACATCCGTCACTGCATCTCAGGCTATAGTCGACAGCAAGCCGCCGGCTCATAAAAAGGCTAAGGTCAAATCTTCCGCACTACATGCCCGTGGTGCTCCTGCTACCACATGCCAGCAGAATGCAGATACTGCACCAGACAACATCAAAGCACGCAGCGCCTATCGCACAGTCGACTTACCTGCAGCGATGCAAGCGGATCAGCGCTGGGCGAAGAATTTTATCCCTACCATAATGCTGTGGGCAGGCAGCTATGAAGATATCTGGAGTATTCCTGACGAGGTCCTTCTCCATCATGCGCAGCTTGTTCTTAACGCAGTGTACAACGATCTCGACATAGTGGTCGTTCACGGTGGAGTTATACATTCACTCGTAAGTCAGCTGTTTAATTCTAGGTTTAGCGACCTGAACTAAATCTATACAGACTGCACAGCGCATTTCAGAATGGCGCAGCAATTTTGGCTCCACAGGGCTAGTCATCATTATGGACTTTTTATCACGAAATTCCGACGTGAATCCTGTCAACCTGGCCAAATCTCTTAATGTTGAATGGGCATTCTTGTTCGAGGACCCGGACAATCCATCGCCACTTACTGCATACCGCTCACCCTTTGTACTGCAGTTATTTGGCACAGCACACCTCAATGCCATCACTGGGTATGTGCAGGTTCCGTCATTCGACATGCACGCACTTGCAACAAGCGGGATGTTACGGCCTCTTGCTCTTTCTGCTGCAGCGGTGAGTTCAACCTATAATGGCTTAATCATGCTCATTTTTTTCAGATTGAGCGTGCTGTCGCCATGATCGCAGATGAAGAACTCAAAGTTCAAAATGTTCTGTCATCCGCATCAAGAGGTCGGGTTAGCATCAGGCTACCGAAGGTCCTCAACAAAGTTACTGGGAAGGAGACCAACATTCCGTTTTTATTTTCGGCAGCTCTCTGGCTTAAACCAACTAATTCGTACATCAAATCTCTGTTAGGCAAGCCCGCTGGGTACCTCGAAACCACAGTACGGATGGCGCGTGCCACCTTGAATGATGTCACTGAAACACCGTTGGGCTCGCTGATCGACGATGACGAGTCAGAGGATGACAAGCGTGCTATGATTTGTAAGTATTTATCATGCAGGCGCCCTCTCACTGACATCCATTGTTGCAGGATTTTGTTTTTGTTGTAGCACCTGCCAGTGCATGAATTTCGCTGTCCTGTGGTTGTTTTCTGCCGTATATCATGTTTTCCGCCAGCTCTGCTATCATGTTTTCTGCCGCTGACTGCTTTTTTGCCTGCATGCCCACCTTTTCCTCCATTCCCCCAGTTCCTTATGTTACTGAGAGTCTCCTTAATTTCATGCTTATCACGCTTTCTATGTATCCTTGTTATCCTGCTATCAAATGCTTAAACCGCTTTTTCTGCTTATTTAAGTGAATTAAGTGAAAATCCAGACGACGAGTGGGCTTAATTAAGTGGCTCGCGCTTTTTCACTCCATTGACTTATGCGTCCCTTTTCGTGTAATTAAGTGACAAATAAAGTAAAAAAAGCAACCAGTGGTTTTCCTGATGTAGCGAGGCATCATCCTCATCTGCTCTTCGTACTCCGTCCCCACTCTTGGATACCGCACATGTATCATACGAACACATGGGTTCTCCATTACTTCTTACCGTCGTCAAGGACGAACAAGCTCATGGCGCGAATACTCGGTCAATATTTCGACCTGGCACAGACATACTACTCCCCGTACTTTTTGCGCAGTACAAAAAGAGGGATGCTTCCGCGATCTCGACTGCCATGAATCAGATGAGAATAGTATATCAGGTCTCCGCGGTCACTTTCCTTTCCGTACTCGGCATCACAGGCCAGCCTGTCTTTAGACTGGTTGTTGATGGTACGCTTGAAGCTATTTTGATGGCATGGAAGACGGAAAATGTATGTGCTGCCTCCATTTACCATTTCTGAGGGAGCTCACTAGTGATGTAGCAAATCTACGTCATGGAACATAATGTCCGACATTATGATATCAGGGGCCCTCTTCAGGCACTACAGTTTGTGTCTATTCTGCTGTGCCTCGCGCGTTATGGCATGAGCCTCCGCGGCCTGATAGAGGGGCAGCCCGCGATTTCAGATCTCAAGCCATGGTCCAAGTTACACCAACGGCAGGAAGACGGGATAGCCACCAAGCGCACAGAATCAGAGCGAGTGGTCGCACAAGATCGCAGATGAGGCGGTGCAGAGAGGAAATAGAGATTTGCATATTTACACAACTGGAACACACCAACCTTTCTTTATCCATTTACATTGATGATATATGAATTGTTTTGTTCGCACTTTGAATATGCCAATACAATATTGAGATCAATAGGACTTGAAAATGTTGCACCTGGCATTCCCGGAACAAAGCAGTGTGCTGCCGCTCAGAATCTTCATGCCTTTGTGGATATTCTTCTGTAGAGAGGTGCCACCACTGACGAAGTGGCCGCAGGCATGGTTGTGTATGTTTCAGCATCTAAGACACAAGGTGGTGTCCACTCCATGTTCCCATGAGAACATTGCATGATCTATGGATTCGTGTACTGCGTCCCACAACTGCTCTACTATACGGTGCGAGTAACCTTGTCCCCCCACATCTGCAAAGGGTCACCGTCTCTTTCTCATATAGATGGACATGTACAAGAGCATATGATTACACGAGTGTGATATGTATGAGGATGTATTAACCCTACTGGTCACAAAGGCACAGGATCCTCCAGTTTCAACTTTCCTTCAGCGACAAGCTTCATCGTATCATCTGCGCTGCGCAAGTTTGCTTGTATTTTATCGTCTCGTCCACCTTTCTGCAGGGCAGAGACCGCCCATATCTTCATCATCTTAGGCACAGCTGCCCGTAAATCAACGGCAACCGAGTTGAAGTCGCGAATAGAGACACCGGCATTTCGCATACAATCCATAGCGCAGCTCAAGTACACTGGAAAACACTAGTAAAACGTGCACGCGAGGCGGTGTTGGTCACTTACATGAATGATATTCATCGTCCTCGGGGTATGTTTTAGCTGCCTGCACATACGCCTTTGCCGCATTCGCATAACTAAGACACGCGAGAACTTCATCGCTATGCAGGGCTGTTTGTGCATGATAGAATCCTATCATCCTGGAAAGCAAGGCAACCATGAGAAAGGACCGAAAGCACAGGGAAACAGAAAGAGCATACGAATAAGCAGTTGCAGCGGGATAAATACAATAAGACGATACAAAGCCAGGGTCAGCTTCCTCCTTACTAGGGTTTTTTGATGCTATTTCAATCTCTTTGAGGAGGTCTTCGGCTTCTTCCTTTAGGTGTTCAAGGGGGAACTTGGAGTTTGGGCCAGGGTCGGTAACATAAGCCTGTCATACAATTAAATCAACAACCCAAAGAAACCTGACTTGCAACGCACGTCCATAAACATTTTGAGGTGCATGCTACGCACGCTTCGCAAAAACGTATCTTGGAAAATCATTCCACGATCTGTTCTCGTAACATTCTTCCAAATATTTTGTCCCCATTCAAGCAGGTCAACAGCTCGTTTCAAAAACTGAATACCGACTTCAGGTCCGTTTCTCATATGGCTTTCCAGCATGCTTCTCATGATCCATGCACTGCACCGGATGATCAATACATATTACAGGATGAAGCTCATGCAACGCACCGAACAGTCACTGATAAAGCAGGGCGTACGTCATTCCAGCCCCTTTCCTTCAGGCGTTTCTGTGCCTTTTCCTTGATAATTTCGACCCCGTCGGAGTGCCACGCTTGGCGAGCTGTAGCTTCGAATGTGACTGAACCTAGGTCAGCGTGATTCCTCGTGCAGTGCTAGAATAATATTGCCTTGTTGATTGTACTTGGTAATCCAGTCGGGTTGATCGATATGGAATACGCGCTCGTCACGCATCAAACCATTGGTCAAATACGCCAAGCCCTATGCGCGTTAGGTATCATGATATTGCAAGCTGAAGAAAGCGGCATGAACTCACCATCAAACTCCCGCCATATGCAACTCCTCCCGGAGCTTGAGCGTGAGGTATTGTTTGCATTCCGTTCATAAATTCTACCCCTTTCTTGAAGTCCTAGTACATGTCAATAGGATCTCATCACACAGAAAGGCACAAACATACTTCGTATGCGGATGAGATCACCCAAGCCTTATGAAAGGCATCACTTTTAGCGATAGTATGCAACATTACAGGTGAAACTCACACTGCTAGAGAATTTTGCGGGACCCGCTTTCCGGAGTTCAGGAAGCATCTCCGTCGCGATTTGCCATGGAAATTTGCCATCACTGGCCTGCATACGAACAAGATGTGGGTCCTCTTGAATCTTGCCGCGCGTCTGGGCTGCATCCAGACTGGCACTATACTGATCTTTCTGCCGCTGCTCCGCAGGACTGAGGTTGGTTTTGGGGAGTGCATCTAGTGCCTTCTGCCACGCTTCTGCGCTTCGCTTCCACTCCGTGAGCGCCTACGTACTACGGCGTCAGATAAGGCGAAAAGGAAGCGCGCAAGGACTTACGTCCCAAGATGTAGCCAGTCGTGACCACCCTTTGGCATAACCTGGGTCAACCTTTGTAGCCTAAGACACATTAGTATTTTCTCCATATATATGATACTGGAATCAGCACCATCTTCGCGTCATCGACAGCATCTAGGTATCTATTTAAAGATGGTGGTCGGTTATTTTTACTGCAACTTGATAAGTTGAAGCTGTGATCTTACCTATTCAACCCATGATTGCAAGCAGCACGGTTCGCGTATAAAACTGCGTTCTTGTCATCCAGAGAAATAGCCTCGGTGTATTTTGCAATAGCCCCGACATAGTCTTGCTTCCTAAATAACTCGTTGCCCTCGTCCTTGAGCTGTGCTGCAGTCGGTTCCGACATGTTTAAAGAAGGCTTGAAGTAGTTGACGTGTGATGGTAGTATGAAGGACCAAAGTGCTAGATCAAGTTGGAAGCCAACGCAGATTTAAACCAGCCGACACGAGGCCAACTTGATTCAGCTGGGGGCTTCATTACGCGATCGGTGGCAGATGATCGATGACACTAAAACGCCCCTCGAGCTCCAGGTTAGTTACATATCATTACGATTTTGGTGGCGTCTATCGATGCGAGAAAGACTGTCACTTTAAGCGAGTATCGATGAGACCAAGTTGTTCCTATTTGCATACTATGCAATTTGCGATGTTGATCTTGATTCCGCGAATCACTTCGATCTGCATTCGCCCAGTGCTGCAAGAAATTTTCGAATACGGACAACGCTACAACCGTCCTTTCCGCACAGGCAGCGGTCACGAACGTCACTTACGCATTTTGATGCTAAAATGAAGGATACCGAGCGATACTAATTTCATCCTAGTCCAAAGAAATAAGTGAACGCCGTTTACGATTAGTAGTACGGCATGATATTTCGGTAAAATTGTAATTCGAATCACAGGCTCATTATCAGCAAGCTGTGAAGTTATACTGAGATACAAAGCACATAAGTTAGACATCCCTTGGGTGAGTGTGGGTCGCCAAATAACCGAAACTATGTACAGAAGGGAAAAGGCAAAAACATAGAGTAACGAAGTGTGAGAGAATATGGGGCAATCTAGTGGGTCGAAAACTGTGATAGAAGCTACAAATTTGAAATTTTACGCTGGAGATACTCGTAGATTTATGAGATGAAGGATCGCATTGATACACAGGTGGATTGTCTAATGAACCGCACACACACACGAGACCGTTGGGTCAAGCGGCTGTGTCATTAATGAGAGGCATTACTTTGGATCACAAGTTGCTGACTGGGCGGGATGGCATGCTCTGCTGGCGCTTCTACACCACCCGCAAGGATGCCCACGCGCATCATCGCAAGGAGCTATGTAATAGAGCGTGTATTCACAACGGCCGACGAGAATCAGAGTCAATCATCAGCATCGTTAGATTGGCGAACAGAAACGTGGTACGCACGTTATGCGCCGCGTGAGAGTGGGCATATATGCCGCCGAAAAAGGAGGCAGTCATGTCTTTCCCAGAGTTTCGTGTGAGCAGAGTAGGTCCTCCCGGATGGCTATCGAGGAAAAAGGATGCATCGTGAATAAAACCTGAGATGAGGAGAAGGGTGCGAGTCTCAGACTCTTTCTGGACTATCGGCAGAAAGTTTAGTTTTCAATTCAAAAAAATTATTTGCAGGATAGCGTTTGCTCACATGTCTCCCACGTTACCACGGGCAAATCCTGTGGGGGAACAGGCCATTTAATTGAGTCCTGGACGTCCTTGAGAGCCTTGATCTTCATTGTGAGTGCACCCTTTTCAATTTCGTTGCTAGGGAAAACACGGAGATGTGAGGCGAACCCGAGGTGATGGCACGTAGCGATGAACCACTTGGTAGGGTCATACTGGTACCATCGGAATGCATTTCTGGTAGAAAGGTCGGACTTGTAAATAAAACTGAGAACGACACGATGAACGTTAACTGCCACCTGTAGTCCATGGGAAATTGATGGTGGAAGTTATGGTACCCTTCTCCCATCGTAAGAATAGCAGATATGAGGTGGTCGCGCGGCGAGTGCTTGTCGTCAGTACGGCGTGCTGCCAAGATAGTGAGCAACAGAGTTGATGCAAAAAGTACTCTAAACCGAAGGTCAAGATTTGCCTTTGATGTAAAACACGAAACTTACATGATGGCACGCGGTCATGCGAAGGGCACCAACAAAAAAGAATCCGCCTTTCCAGTCACCCCACAACAGGCCAGGGATGACCATTGGCAACAAATAGCCGAAGATAGTCAGGATGACAAAGTACCATCGGTGCTGCCATTGTACGAGAGGATCTTTACGCAAGTCAGAAATATCAGCTGGCCCTGTTTTCAAGTCCGACTCGAAAATGATCCATCCGATGTGCGTCCAGAGGAGGCCACGTTCCGAGTTGTAAGGGTCAAAGTCCGTGTCGGTATGTCTGTGATGAGAACGGTGTCGGCGTGCCCACCAATAACACGAGCCTTGTACTGCACTCGCCCCCGCAAGGATGAGAAATACTTGTAAAGGGAACGAAGCATTATACGACCTATGCGACCAAAGCCGGTGGTAGCCTGGGGCGACACGTTCTAATGCTATCTCGTTGAAGGTATTTTCACCACTCACCAGCAGTGATGCCTTGCGAAGCGAATTCAGCGATCGAAAGAAAATGATCATTGCCGAACACCTACCAAGCATGGAATAAACGTAATAGAGACTAGTGCAAACGACAGTCTTCCGAAGGATGGGAACATATAGCAAGCCATACAGGGAAAGGGCTGGTGTGATAACAAGGACAGAAAGGTTGAACCATCGTATGCCAGTAATGGTCGGAAAGCCTTGAGTCAAGTTCTTAATAAACTGCATATTAAGCCGCGGTCGTCACCAACTGGAATGCCGATAGAAGAAGACGCGACCGAGAAGAACAGAAGGATGTTGCACCCGTTACCAGGCTTATGTATCATGCGACAGTGGGACATTTGTCCATAAGACTTTTCCTCCGTATTATATGTGCCGTTGAGACAGACATAGGTGAGCTGATCGGACTGTTCAAATTCGGACGAATGTCGCGTGAAAAGAGTCTGTGTAGAGCGTAACTTGAATCGTGGAAGACAAAGGCAGTAGTAAACCTTGTGAGTCTTATTTTCCATGAGGGCTGATCCGGGTTGTCGTTACCAATATTTGACCCGAGACAATGAGACATCATAATTACCTTCACAACAGCCTTGCAAATGGGGCACTCACGCACAGGTTTCCACCACATGGATTCGTGCTATGTTCTCGTCACGGAGTCATATGCCTCGGGGCTTAGATATTCTCCCATCCCGGTAGCGTCGGAATGAACGAAGAATCGGTCAAAGCGAAATTCGAGGCCCATGGAGAATCAGCCCATAGTGTCATATTCATGCATGAATTAATTACATCTGTAAGACACAAGTGATGCATGAACCATTACTGCACCTTTTTTGGTGTGTGGGTGAATCTTGGTGAATCCCTAATGCATTGCTCATGCATTGCTCATGCATTAGCGCTTTAGCTCGCCGGGCTGCTTCCATTTGCCTAATCTGGCCATACAAATCTTGCTCGGCGATCGGGTCCTTTCATTTATCCAATCCGGTCATGCAAAAAGTGGGGGTACCTTTCCCTACCTTCGGGCCCATTAAATCAGATGGTACTGGTGCTTCCTGTACCTACTCCTGTACCTACACCCCATACTTCGTTCCTGATTTCAAGAGGCTTCTATACTTAAATGATTCATGCGCAAGTCAGCACTCGGCAGTCCCCGAATTTTATCTGAAAATTTGACCAAGTGACGACCGTCGGCATTCTCCGGTGTGTCGAAATTTGACTAAGTCCACAGTATAGATACTGTGAGTACAGCATTCTCCTAGCGTTTAAAATTTTCTGAAGTCTGTACAATGTACTGGTGGTGCTCCAGAGATTATTATTCAAAATTATATTTCATATACCAGTAAAAACAAAGTATCACGATTGCAATCAAAGTAAATACGCTACGAAGATGTCATTTTTGACTTTTTGGACCCTCGGAGGATGACATCCTCACCCTTGCGCTTGCTAACCCGGTTCAAATTTCCTCCGATGCCATTGTCCAGTTCGCGCCGGTTAAAAGGGACTGATGGGCGTGCCCTACCAGTACGCCGAATAGGTTGATCAGGGGTTGGTGGGGCTGCCGGATATGGCGTTGGAGGCTGAGACGCACGAGGGGAAGGTGTAGGAGGCGTGTGAGGGTGAGATGCAGGGATTACTGGCGCTGCCTGAGACGCAGAGGTTAGAGGGGCTGCTGGATCTGCATAAGATGGTGTTGGATGGTGAGACACAACAGGGGAGGGTGTAGGACACGTAGGAGGGTGAGAGACAGGGATTGACGGTGCTGGCTGAGATGCAGGGATCAGCGGCGCTGCCGGATACGCATGAGATGGCGTTGGAGGGTGAGATGCAAGAGGTGTAGGTGTGGGAGGCATGGGAGGCACCGGTGCTGGCTGAGATGCAGGGGTCAACGGGGCTGCCGGATCCACATGAGATGGCATTAGAGGGTGAGACACAAGAGAAGTAGTAGTAGGTGTACTAGGCAAACCAATTGAGGGGATCGGCACTTCCCGACCCACTGGAGGAAGAATGGGCAGTTCCATGTTACCGGTCTCCATGATCAAGCCTGGTGTACCTAGATCCAACAAAGATGACTCCAGAAGGGCCAATGCAGCGTCATAGTCATCACGTCTGAGACTGTTATAATCAACAGCGTTGTGCTAGTAGAATCAATAATGTCAGTCACGTGAATTATATTAGTAATCGAAGTTGAACCAACGTTTGTCTGAGACTGTGATGCATTGCAGTCATTCGTGTCAGGAATCCAGTTCGGCATCTGATAAAGCGACTCCCAAGAGTCTGGCTCTCTCTCCCTTCCGACCCCGTCTCTCACAGTATTGGTGACGTTTATATCACCACCAACTGAATCTTGAACCCCACCAACGTTACTGGATGAGTCATCCTCGCTTGACTCATCCTCGCTTGACTCATCCTCGTCATCGCTCTGATCTTCCTCAAATTCGCTGGTGTTGTCCTGCTCAACGGCTGTTAAATTTTCTTCATACTCTAAAGATTGCATTTAAAGTTAGTACGTCTTGCAATTCTATATGTCTCAAACACCTACTGATAGTATTCTCCACAAAACTTGCATACGCCTTCAGGACCTCACTATATTCGACATATGAGTCTGAAAATTGCCCTCCTGCAGCGCATTCCCCCAGGTGATAGCTATCAAATCAATCCTTTGATTAATTGATGAATGTTTGTATAGATAGGTAGTGTACGCACTCAAAGAATCGCATATTGCCTTCAGATTCAGGATCGCGGCCACCCATAAGCACGGAAAACTTCCATCCTCCCGTCATGTAGCTCAGGTGTCGGAATATGCGATCTAGCATAGTTGGAAGCTCGTGGATTGCTCTGTGGACGTGTCAATTTGGGAGCGAGTATCCAGACCAAAGGTAGGTACCTCAATTTTATCTCATCCTCCAACTCTTTTCCCCCTTTTGCTCGCGCGAGCTTGCGAGCTTTCCTAAACTTCTTACATAGCTTTTTGTGCTTCCTCTTGACTTTGTCTTTTACAGCGCTTGACTCCGCCTCATATTTCTCTGCAGTAATATCGCGACGTACACGGAGCTTGGAACCACGAGAGGTGACATTTCCCTTTGCAATTGCCTCGTCGGCTGATTTTTTGACGTTTTTTGCATAGTACAACTGGGAGTAGACCTCTACCTCCTTCAGCGCCCGTGGGGCCTTCGTGTACGTGCCCCCAGCAAGTGTTTGTTCGAGGCTGAGGACACCTCTGGATGTGCCGGAACGTGCCAGACGCGTCGGATTAGTTTGCCAGCGATACCAGCACATTATTTGCTGCAACTCGTCGTCAGCAAAGACTTTGCTAAAGCGGTTCGGTACGCACAAATTTTCGCTGCTGTAGTGGCTTTGCATATACCTTCTTTTGTTCTACAGTTAGATCGTCTTCGTCCTCGACATCAGGGAAAAAATCTTTATGGACGGGCCATTGCGCGAAGAACTTTTTATTGATCTTCGGCCAGAATTGCGTGTAATTCTTTGAGGGCATGTGTGTCCGATATTCCGCTAACATAGACTGCAGGACTGCCTCTTGCTCGTCACTAGTCCACTTTTTGGGTGCCATTATGTCGAGGATGGCGCACACACGTCAGCTTGGGGGGGAGGGGGTTCAAGCACCAGGAGACATGCACAAAGTATAATGCATTACTTTACATGTACATACTTTGTTGTCACAATGAGGATCACTTTCGGGCATCTATTCTACATACAAAGAAGTTAGTTCGGACATCTCTAGCAACGCTTGAGAAAGAAGTTGGTTCGGACATCTCTCAGGCTAGCAACACTTGAGAGGGTTCTTGGTCATTCGCTACACCATACACTGAACGTCTCGATCAGCTCTAATATTTCTTGCGGTGGCAAAGCACTTGCGAATGTACAGTAACGCAGCCTGTCCATGAGAGATTGACTGAAAATGAGTGGCAAAGCGTTCAAATTACAATAGAAGTATGCCTGAACATCCGTGTCGGCCAAGAAGGCATGTACTAACTATGAAAGAAGCTGATGCCAAAGAAGTAAATATAGCGACCTCACTGACTTCACTGACTTGACGATACCTTCACGCAAGTGCTCCATAGTCCTGCTCGCGCCAAAAAAAAAGGTGTGTTTGATGCTCCCTCCAGGGGTTGTGCTTGATGCCATCATGAGTACTAGATGCCGGAACGGTGGCAGCCAACGAGAGACCAGCACGCGTGGCTAATGCCTCACTTAACAAAATTCGACCTCCTTCCAGTTCCAACACCTAATGCGTACAGGGTGAAATTAAAGGAAGAATGGTTGCAGGTGTGGCCGGAGCAAGACGTGCTGTGGCCTGACCGGGAGGCGGACACAGAGCTGACGGCTGACGAGAAGAAAGAGCTATGTTCAGCAGAACAAGCACGCGGGGAGGTAGGTCATACTTACTTTGTTGTTTAGTAATCGGAGAACTGATGATGGCGGAATGATTTTCAGACGTTAGTAAGTTGGATGTGGTGGGCCTTCTTGTATCCGAGACGTGCTCGGAGGATGTATGGTCGTTTGGGGTGTTGTGGGACTGATGATGGTCGATGCGCCGTACACCCTATCGCGCCAATCCTAGTGATGCTTGGTTACGACTACGAGTAGTTGTCATTGAGTCTTGTAGCTGACTCGGACACCGCTACCCTACATCCATAGCTGTTGAAATAAAAAATTGTTACTGTCATACTTCAGCTGCAAGTCTGTATCGTCCACCAGAATATCACATAAGACATCCTCCAGCGCCGAAAGCACATCCCTGGCATTTTTCGTAGCAAGGCAGGCCTTGGCATACCTTTTGCCCATAACTCCCTGCATGCCTAAGTCGTCTTCCAAGCGGCGAGTCTCAACGAGAATTTCATGAACCACTCCTACAACCACCCGAAGTCTCTCTGATGACCTCGTCTCCAAATACTCCAGCAACAGGCCTCCAATAACGTCGCGAGGTTTGCCTCCAAGATAAATGGTCAAATGATCTTGCTTGCAGTGTTTGTTCGTCTTCGGTTTGCTACTACTAGTACTGATAGTAGTATCCTGTGCGCCATGTCTTAAAAACCCTCAGATAGAATGCACTGAAGTTTAAGTATGAGACTCACAATTTTGAGGAGGGATTTGGTGGTGCTACACTGCAGGGTAAGATATCTTCATCGTCCTGCCTCACTTGTCGAGAATGATACTTGGTTTTCCGCTTGGAATTGATGACAGTTCGATTCCTGTGAAATTGAGGACTCGGTTTGAACTGTAAGTGTATAATACAGTCGGTAACAGTCACATACCGTGCATAATGTGAATCTCTATGCATTCGCCTAGCTTCCTTGAGTTCTTCTGCAGTATGGTACAGTTTTGGTCGGCCCATGAGTGAGGATGTCAATTGAAGCAGAACGAATTGTCAACTGATTGTTGGTGTTGGTCATACAGATTAAGATTTGCACTTTACAAGCGGTAATTTTCGTCAGACTTTTATAGGATTTAAACCACCCTACCGTCAACATCGTCTCAATGCCTGAACATCGCTCCTTGCAATTAATTACATTAATTAGACTACAGACAGGCCTACAAAGTAAATAGTATCAATCTTGAAATGAATGGACTGCACCGTCAACGACCCATCAACAAAATTCATCAAGATTAATTCGTGTAATAGGTTCAACTTAGCGCAGCCATCCTCCAGTCTATACTATTCATGTCTCATTGTCTCGTCTGTAAGCTGTTATGTTTAACTAGCGATCACGCTGTCATGCTCCAGTCTTGTAAAAACATGTAGTTGCAGCATATAAAATCAATTTTGGGAATACAAGCGGGTACACAGTTCATATATACAAGTGGGTACATAGGGTAGTAAAAACGAGAGCGTATTATACTGGTAACTGCTGCACAGTACCGTCTTCAAGAGCCTGCGCATATGACTCATCAGCACTCGCACGAGAAGAGTACCGTCCAAAGCATGCGCCAGGAACGCCGACAACAAGAGAGTGCACATTGTGCCTATTAAAAATCAACAAGTCTACAAGAATGAATGGACGCGAGACATACCATCCTTGGAAAACGCCCGTCTCCCGTCCAACTGTTACAACATACCAACGGACAGAAGCCGAAGTAGTTCCGTGAACTGGAGCGGCAGCAATGGCTGGAGTTGCACCTGAAGGAGACACAGCTGGAGTGACGACAGTGCCTGGAGTTGCTGCACTATTGATGGTGCTGCGCGAGGAGCTGAAATCACTGAGAGAGGTCCAGTCACTGCACTCTTTGTCTGGTATAATTAGATTAGTTAGGAATTATCAGAGCAAGCAAGCACTCACCTTCTCCCGCATGAGAAGTGCTTTCGTGCTGAATGTGAGCAGCACACACATAACAAGTGCGCTTGTGAGTACGAAGCACGCACGCTGGGCAATACCCAACTGAAATCGCCTCATCCACATGGTCAGGCGATTCGGCCTCAGGATCGACCTCACTATGGGCACTGTGGGCCAACTTGAGGGCTGAAAATGGTGTCAGCACGTCGATGCGAGCAAGTGTGCCAAAATATCGGCTTACTAAGCTGGTCACGCAGAAGCTCCACTGCAGTGACCAATTCAGACAAACTGAAGGTTTGTTCCTTGACAA
Organism: Suillus occidentalis; assembly: GCA_016628085.1. Classification (NCBI taxonomy): domain Eukaryota; kingdom Fungi; phylum Basidiomycota; class Agaricomycetes; order Boletales; family Suillaceae; genus Suillus; species Suillus occidentalis. Next base: position 55,082 of record JABBWB010000271.1, read on the forward strand.
GCGTAGGAAAAACTTTCATTTTAGTGGAAAGGCAGTGTGGGAATAACAACGACAGCTGGTACTCAGTAGTTGGGACTTGATGGTAGGCAAAATCTGATTTTATTCGTGTCTTATATCACATTTACAAACGCCGCCGACCGCCGTGGTTCTTGGAGTCGCCACGCTTGGAGGATCCCGAAGACCAGTAAGTGATCCTCCTTACAATTCTTCATGCTCACTGTGCTGACTATCTGACGAGCCTAGACTCACATCGGACACCACATCGAATTCCCCTGCAATGTCGAGCTCCAGCCATGTCCCTACTGTCCCTACTGTCCCACCAGAACCCATGGTAATTCAAGCTAGGATGCTGCCTTGGTCATTCCGTGAAGTCAATTCTCGTGGTCGTGGCCAGCGTGGCATTGGGTTAGGTCGTGGCAGCGGGCGTGGTCCCAAGCGATCTCGTTTCAATGAATACGTATTCCTTCCTTCATCCAGTGTGCCCGCTACTCACGAGAGAATGAAATTCGCCTCTGTACCATCCGGTAGCCTTCTCACATCTCGCAAGACTATCTTTGCCGAACCCTCCCATATCCCAGCGGACAATGCAGCTTTTGGCGATTTCATCGATAACGTCAGCCACGACGATGGGTACTATGCCATGGACGAAGACTTGCCTGAAGGGGAAACACATCACAAGCGCAAGCGTGCAGCAGGGGATCACCCTCTCCTTAATTGGATCGAGCATCGGGAACTTTTCCTTCTAGAGATGCTTCGACACGACGGAAGAGGCGACAATTTGCCATCCGACTTATGCAGCTCCTGCGGGATGAACGTCGGTGTTTACCGGTGCAAAGATTGTTTCTCGTCTCAGTTATTATGTCAAGGGTGCGTTGTTGATGCACATGCTCGCTTACCACTGCATCGTGTGGAGGTGAGTGCTTTACTCAATTGGGGTGCTGCCTGTGATTAATAGGTATGCAGAATTGGAATGGCACTTATTTTCAAAACGTAACCCTCAAGGACCTCGGTCTTCGCATCCAATTGGGTCACAACGTCGGCGAATCATGTCAGTTGCCTGTCCGGGCCTTCAACAATGACTTCGTCCTCATCGACACCCATGCTATACATCCTATCGCCGTTGATTTTTGCGGTTGCACTAAAGCACAATCCCACATCCAACAACTCTTACGCGTGGGTTGGTTTCCTGCTACCACTAGTGATCCGAAAACCGCGGCTACATTCGCGGTGCTCCGACATTTTCACATCCTATCATTCGAGTCTAAAGTTTCCGCATACGAGTTCTATCACACATTGGTCCGCCTGACCGATAACACCGGGCTCTTGAAGAGAAAGGATCGGTATGAGGCGTTCATGCGCATGGTGCGCGAATTTCGGCATCTGAAGATGTTGAAGCGAGCTGCTCGCGGTCATGATCCATCTGGGATCATCGCCACGCAGCAAGGCGAATGCGCGGTATTATGTCCTGCGTGTCCTCATTCCGGGAAGAATATCCCTGATGACTGGGCGCTTGCTTCGAAAGCGAGAGCGTACGTACTTGCTTCATTCACATTACCAATCTCTGACACATGTTTAGATGGTTGTATGCTTCCTTTCTCGCCATCGACGCTAACTTTCGCCTCAAGAGACGGATAGTCTCGAAAGAGACTGTCGATCCCAGTTTATCATGCGGGTGGGGTTATTTCGTTGACGAATCTACATACCGGTCACATCTGAATGCTCATGGCCTGGAGGTCCAGGAGGTGTGTGTTCAATTTTTGACTTCCATAGAAGCTAACATTAATTTACATGATGCAGAAAAGCTCGTGTGCCAGTCACAACGCCGTCAACATGGCAGATTCGAAGTCGTCAAAAGGCCTGGCAGCCACGGGACTTGGCACGATCGATTGTGCGCGTCATAATATGAAACTTCCTAATGGTGTAGGTGATTTGCAGAAGGGCGAGAGGTTTGTGCCATTCAGGTTTCTGTGTTATCCGCATTACTGACTTGTCATCCTCAGATATATTAACATGGATTTTTTATTCTTCTCGACCTTACGCCACCGCTCGGTAGAAGTTCTCAACATCTCATACGACATAGCGTGCCAATGGCACAAAAACCTCTGGTCTAGAATGGCGACGCTTCCCGACGAGTACCACATCAATCACACATCGAAAGACATTCGCTTTTTCGTTCCGAAATTCCACCTTCCAGCGCACATCGCAAAATGTCAGACGTCCTTCTCCTTCAACTGGTCTCGGTGGGTTGGACGTACTGACGGTGAGGCTCCGGAGCGTGGTTGGTCTAACATCAACCCTGTGGCCTCTAGTACGAAAGAGATGGGCCCGGGGTCTCGACGGGATACATTGGACGACCATTTCGGGGACTGGAATTGGAAAAAAGTTGTAAATCTAGGTATGTGGTCCTCATCCCTTGAAGCTGCAGTGCTAATTAATACTTTCAGGTGCAAGCTTGCTACGTAAGATGAAGGAAGCGATACAGGAGAAGGCTGCCTTCCAATTGGCCTTCGACGAACTTAACGCGGCCGTTACTGAACAACATCGCGCAACCTGGCAAGCTGAGGTAGAACTGTGGGAGAATAATCCAAACGACAGAAGCATAGCGAATCCATTTGAGGCAAAAACATTTGGTACGTGTCTGCCGCGAGACTGAATGAGGGAGCTAACTTTTTTTTAGAGATCACACAGGCTGGTGCTCGACTGAGGCTAGCGCAGCTAGAGGGCCTTGAGCTTGAAAGCGGGGCAGATGTAGCTCTGCATCCTGAGGTCTCAGCAAGTGTTTTGATTGGCATGGGACTGGATCTGGAAGAACAACAGTGAGTTTTGTACATTTGTCGCTTGATCATACCGCTGAGCAATGTTGTAGACGACGGGTTGCTAGGTTTGCGAGGAGTCTAGGTAATCATGCGACGGACCTACAGAGAGGCAACCTTCAGTGCCAACGAAATG